>APFE030056030.1:0-152667 GCA_000404065.3 Pinus taeda | reverse complement strand
TCCCGGCACCTGGGAATAACCTTTTGCTACTAACCGAGCTTTGTATTTCTCCACCTTCCCTTCTGCATTTGTCTTCTTATTGAACACCCATTTGTTGCCAATGGGTTTCCTTCCAGCTGGCAATTCCACCTGATCCCAAGCCTCATTTTTGTGTAAAGATGCCATTTCATCAACCATGGCCTCTTCCAGAGTTTTCCATCCTCTGAATCCACTTCTTCCTTCACAGTTCTGGGATCATCATCAGTAACATACAAAGCAAAGTTTGAATAGAAAGAAGATGGAATATACCTTTCTTGCTGCCTTCTTTCTCGAGCTGATCTTCTCACAGCCGGAGTTTGTGGCTCTTCATCTTCTGATTCCTCCTCTGCTACAGAGTCTGATTCTTCCTCCTTTAGTTCAAACTCTATCTTCAAAGGTTCCTTTGGTTGGACTTCATGTTTAATAACATCTTTCACCTCTCTGAACACCACATCTCGACTGTACACAACCTTCCTTGTTACTGGGTTCCAAAGCTTATAACCCTTTAAACCATCCTTATACCCAATAAAGATGCACTTTTCAGATTTACTATCCAACTTGGTTCGTTTCTCCTTTGGAACATGTACATATGCATCACATCCAAATACCCTCAGATGTGAAAGAGAGGGTTTCTTACCAGTCCATACTTCTTGTGGAGTCTTATCCTCCAACGCTGATGAAGGTGACCTGTTGACCAAGTAACATGCAGTATCCACCGCCTCTGCCCAGAATTCCTGTCCTAACCCGACACCACTGAGCATGCTTCTTGCCCTTTCCATCAACGTCTTGTTCATTCTTTCTGCGACTCCATTTGCTGAGGTGTATATGGAGTAGTCTTCTGCCGTGCTATACCACACTTCTTACAAAATTCTTCAAATTCCTTGCTGCAGAATTCTCCACCATTATCTGTCCTCAGTACCTTTATCTTCTTCTCTGTCTGATTTTTCACCAGAGCCTTAAATTCTTTAAACCTGTCAAAGACTTCAGATTTCTTCTTAAGGAAATATATCCATGTATTCCTTGAGAAGTCATCTATAAATGATACATAGTACACAGACTTACCCCGTGATGGAACTTTCACAGGTCCAAACACATCATTGTGCACAAGCTCTAATATCTGTTTCGTCCTCTTACCACCAGAGGGGAAACTCACCCAATTCTGCTTCCCATATACACAATTTTCACAGAAATCAAAATCCAGAGAGCTATTACTCATACCTTCACCATGAAGTATTCGAAGGCCCTTCTCTCCAATATGTCCAAGCCTTTGATGCCACAGCATGGTCTTCTCTCCAGAGACCACTAGATTTTCTGCTCCATTTTCAGGAACCATAGAACTATTGCACCCGTCAATAATAGTGCTACCTTGTAGCTTGTACAGAGTTCCAATTCGAACTCCCCGCATCAATACCAGTGCTCCTCAAACCATCTTGCAGGTATCCTTCTCGAACACTGTCTTTACACCTGCATCATCCAACTTGCTTACAGAAATCATATTTCTGGCCAACGCAGGATATGCAGAACACCCGGAAGGGTTCTAACCCTTCCACTTTGCAACTTCAACTTTACTTTTCCGCGACCAATGATTTTAGCCTTCCTATCATCTCCTAAGAAGACATCACCACCATCGTATTTCTCATACTCGCAGAACCACTCTCTATGGGGAGTGAAGTGAAAGGATGCACCTGTGTCAATCAACCATGCCTCATGATCTACATGTGTACTTGAAGAAGCCAAGTACATATCGCCACCTTCATCTGAGGTGGTTTTCGCCTCTCGAGAAGGAGCATCATCAGATCCTTTTCCTTTATCAGGAGCTTTAGATTTACACTCCCTTCTGAAGTGCCCTTCCTTTCCCCATTTCCAGCACACCACCTTTGTAGGTTTTCCTGGAGATTTAGATCTCCCTCTAGATTTAGATCTCCCACTCGATGACTTATTTTTGTTTCTGTTATGGGACCGTCCTCGTACAGACAAGGCATCACCATTCCGGTTGTCCATATTTTTCCGTCTCATCTCCCCCGTCAGCAAGGCTGAGACTATTTCATCAAACTGCAAAGCAGTTGCATTGCTACCTATTGCAATAACCAGACTATCCCACGAGTCTGGTAGAGAACACAACAAACTGATGCACTTATCTTCATCTGAAATATTAATATCAACAGATAATAACTGACTTACCACAATATTAAACGCATTCACATGCTCTATCACCGAGTCTCCATCTTTCATCCTCAGGTTATACAGCTTTTTCCGCAGGAACAGTTTATTTACCAGAGACTTAGATTGGTACAAAGTCCCTAACTGTCCCATAAAGCCTTCGCCGTAGCTTCCCCTGATACATTCAACAATACTGAATCTGAGACACACAATCGTATTGTGCTCTTTGCCTTCCGATCCAACTTCTTCCATTCTTCATCGGTCACTCCCGTTGGTTTAGTACCCGGATCTACCGCGATCCACTGATCTTTATCCACCAACAGATCCTCCATCTTGAGTTTCCACAACTCAAAACTCTGACCATTGAACTTCTCAATCTCTATCTTTCCGCTGCTCCCCATCTTCTTTCACCACTAGAATCGATCTCGCAGATCTCCCACTGAACAGGGTCTACCACATGCCCGAGCGAAACCCCTCAGCAACAAATGTGTCCCCTTGAAGCCAAAACAGCTATGATACCAAATGTAGGTTTTAACCCCGTACAGAAATTACCTGCATACGAATCTAAATCACAGAAAAATAAACAATGCGAGAGCATAACACATAAAAACACATATGCACAGAGATTTCCCCTGGATCCCAAAACCGGGACTACCAGCTTGATTTTTCATTATATTCCTTTCAATGTTACAATACATATTTATGCATGCCGAAGCATCCAATACCATGGACCGAAAACCATCGCATCCAAAAAACATGTGCGAAAATCATGCACAAAACCATAGGTGGGTCTGCCCAACCTAACATAAGGTCCAAAACCAAACCCCCTGTTAACTATGTGGAAAGAATATAACACAACCCAACACTCTTGTCAATTTGACTTGGCTCTCTGGGATTATGGTGTAAGTCTTTTACAAGTCTTTGACTCAACTCTTGTTGTTCTACACATAAACAGTGGATTTAGACACCTTTTTATCCCTTGGCTCTTGAAGCTCTAGCTTTTGGCTCTTGGCTCTGGCTCTTTGGCTCTTGGTTCTAGCTCTTGGCTCTGACTCTGGCTCTTTGGCTCTGGTTCTGGCTCTTGTCTTTGACTCTTGGCTCTTTGGCTCGAGCTCTTGGCTCTTTGGCTCTCCTACTCTGGCTCTTTTCTGCCTTCTGCAACCTGCACGCTCTCTGGCTTTTCACTTGAACTTCAAGTGACCCCAAAGGCTCCCTCAACTACTCCTTTTCTTATGTGTTGTCTCCTTGAGCTTTTGTGCTGCTCCTTTTGCTTGGCTTGGCTTTCAGCAATAGATAGTCTTCAACAATAGCTCGGCCACCAACATTAACTTAGCAACAAACATAATTTGGCCACCGTTCTACAACCTAGCAACCTCTGTTTTCTGCCATTCTTTGGCTTTTAAGCCAAATCGCGCTACCTGTTTATCTCCCTTTCGGGCCCTACAACTTCCGGCCATGTCTGCTCGAATCACTCTTTTGAGCATTCATTAATCATTGCAAAACATCCTTTGCGTAGGCGGCCACCTATTTCTGCCACAAATGAGGGAAATCGACACTTGAAATAATTATGACAGTCATTCTCTATTTACACAGAGAATGTTGTGAAAACATAGGAAATCCGCATAAAACATAATATATCAAACTTGAAACATTCATAATCCCGCTTTATAATGCCATCAGGTCCGCCTGGGGATCGCCATCGCATATCACAATTGGCCTGCTCCTTTGTATTTCGCAATACAATAAAACATGCGGAAATACATATAAAACTACCTTTCGGTGGATTTGAAAATATATAAAATCTGGCTTATCGCCCCATCGAGTTCGGCCATCGCATATCACATGTTGCTAGGTCTGGGTCCTTCCCTTTTGGGATCGTCGACAGCGATCTGCCGATATCAGAAATCGCACTATCGCATATCACATGGGTCTAAGGCCTGGTGCTCTGCTCCTCCGATAGCTCGATCGTCGATCGCATCGGCGTATTGCTACCGCACATGTAAACAACCCGGGGTCCTTTCAACATTCAATGGGAAATTGCGATGTGATATTGTGACGATCACATATCGCAATCACTTGAGGCTTAAGTTCCGGCCCAACGCGGTTGTTCTATTGCGATGTGATGAAGCCATCTCCACCGTTGATCTAACGGCCCATGTGCAACCACACTTCCTTTTAAAGGCCAAGTTCCGATAACACTTCCACTTGGCTTCTCCGATGCGATTTCCTTCATTAAGGCCTTAAGCCCATTTTTCAAAGAATTTTCCTCATTTTCAAAGGAACAAGGGGAGCTTCTTTTCATGATAACTTCTTCATCTGAAGTCCGTTTTCGCCCATTCAAGTTGCATTGGATTTAGAATGAGAAGATCTCTGAAATGAGATTATTTCTGAGAGCAGCCTGTGACTTTCATTTTCCTTTGATTTACAAAGTATTTGTGCCATTTGGCACCTTTCACCTCTTGCATGAATTCTTTTAGACTTAGATGTTTATCCAGGATCCATTTTTGGATCACACCTTCCCACTAAAAGAATTTTTGGTCTCCAAAAGGTTGATATATTGATCTGAATAGTAAATTTGAGTGACTCACCCTCTTCTTTCAGCCTCCCTATACCTGCCTTTGCATAATGCCTCTGAACCAAAGTTTCTGACTACTTCCCTTCTCTTGGATGGGCTGGTCTTCCTAAGAAGAACTGTCTTCCTCATTCCTTCCTACATAACTTCTACTAAGATGGTCATAGAAGGTAGTTTGAGCTTCTTTGCCTTGATCATTGATCCAAGGTGGCTCAACAAATGTGAAGTATATCTACTCCACAAAACTTTCATTTGTACCTATTTGACAAGCTGCCAACAACAACTGTTAACAACAACACGCATACAGACAACAACTGGATGGACTAACTCCTACTTCAACGAAAGAAATAGATTTTCACAACTTTTGAACATCTCCATGTCTTATCTCTGCATACAAATGATGGACTAGATATCAAACCCACAAAACATGCCTTTAAACAAATGACCCTTCAAGTCAAGCATGTAGAAAAAGACCATTAGGAATTTGTTTCAAAAGATGAAACTTTCATCATTATCCCCATTTGGAGACCAAGTTAACTTCGTTCAAGTCAACATGGCATCACATGCTTGTCAAAGCAATCAACCCTGCAAGTTAATTACACATACATGTTCAAAAATAAAGAAATCATCAACATCCATGTGTTCATGCATCTCATGCTCATGTATGCATTTCATCCTTCAACTTTCACTTAAGCACACTATACTTTTGAAGTTGTAATGAAATATAATGTAGATGCATCAATAGACATGCAATCTTAATCAGATAAGAACTCTAAATGTTCCTTACCAATCCCTTTCAAAGGTACTACCTCTACCTACACATCAACATCATCATGTGAATCATTTTGAGACACATCATTCATGGAATCTTCACTTCCATTTCTGCCATCTTCTCTTTCCACTTTCTTCAGCTTTGGTGGAAGCATTGCTGGATTCAGTGTCCAACACTTTACAACAAGATGTCCTTGCTTATGGCAGTAAGTGCACTGCATGTGCATCCTCTTGATAGCATGATTTGCCTTGTCCAATGGACCTTTGGCTTCTTGCTTCTTTTCCTTCTTCTGCTTCATGTATGCGTCCATTCTCTTCCAGCATCTATAAACATCGTGGTTATCCAAACCACAAAAGGAACATGCAACTCTTTCCCCATACTTATGTGGAAATTTATCATGCTTTGTAAAATCAAAAGGAATATGTTTAGAAACGGATTTATACCTGCCTCTTTCACCTTTATTGCCTTCATGAGGAGGTGAAGCAAATGAAGAAGTGGCTCCCTTTGGAACACCATCAAACTCTTCAAGGTTGTTAGAGTCTCCCCAGCTCTCTGGTTCAAGTGTGTGCTACTGAACACCTGCATCCTGCAATTGATGTTTCAAGCTATTTTATTCCTCTTGGATACAACCTTCACACTTTTTAGGTAGAGGACATGAAATTAAACTCCTTCTTGGGACTATTTCAATGGCATTCATGGTAGCTGTGGAATTCTCTCCATAAGATTGTCCATAGCCAAGACCCAAATACTTAGGCCTTTCCTCAACCATTATTGGTTCAATAATACCTTGTGCATGCTTTCCCAAGCCCTTTCCTTCATAGCCCATCTTGGACATTAGCTTGGAACCTATGCCTTTAGTACGTTTCTCAAAAGAACCAATACAATTATTCTCAGAAGAATTTGAAGACAAACTGGAATGGCTTACCTCTTCTTCAAGCTGGTACTTGACTAAGATTTCTTGGGCAACAAAGAGTTGCGTTTCCAACTCATGCATCCTCTTCAGGTTCATATTTGCAATATGAAGTTGCCTCTCCATTTCCTACAGTTTGTTAGCAAGCAACTGCTTCTCTTCCTTCATGGAATTCAACTGTTTTCTAAGCATGCTACTCTTCCTTCCATCCTCATACATTTCTCTCGCCATATCCATCATGGTGGACAATTCTTGCTTCATGTCTTCATCAAATAATCTTGTGAAGAACACATAATTCGAGGACTCATTTGTAGAAGTTGTCATTATGCCAATGACTTCTTCTTTCTTCTTGTCCTTCCTGGACTAAGCTATCAATAACTTTCTCTTCGCCTCTGCAAACTTAAACAATAGTCAGTCTGCAAAACAAGCATATAATCAACCTCTGAATGTTTAAACACCTTCCAAACAAGCAGTCTTTGCTTTGTCAATCAAGCATTCTAATATAATCCTTCCTTGAAGGTGAGGTTAATCAATCTTAAGCTCTAATACCACATGATCTGAAAATGGGGCTCTTAGGCTTCCTGTCTAGCTTACAAGAACCTCTCCCACTTCCAAAGCTTGAATATTCCCAAGTCTTTAATGATTAGCCAATGCGGAATTAAGAATTGCTTGAAAATATAGGTGTATGCTTGTATTTGTTTTATTTGATCATGTGTTGTAAATTAGTGTGTTGAAACTGATATATAAATGCATACAACAGTAAATAAAGCAGCAGTAACAACAGACACATAAGACAACAAATCAATTTGGAGTTCACCCACAACTCTTGGGTTACATCTCTGTGAGCTCTTGTCAATTTGACTTGGCTCTCTGGGATTATGGTGTAAGTCTTTTACAAGTCTTTGACTCAACTCCTATTGTTCTACACATAAACAGTGGGTTCAGACACCTTTTTAATCCTTGGCTCTTGAAGCTTTGGCTTCTAGCTCTTGGCTCTTGGCTCTGACTCTTTGGCTCTTGGTTTTGGCTCTTAGCTCTGACTCTTGCTCTTTGGCTTTGGTTCTGGCTCTTGGATTTGACTCTTGGCTCTTTGGCTCGAGCTCTTGGTTCTTTGGCTCTCCTGCTCTGGCTCGTTTCTACCTTCTGCAACCTTCACGCTCTCTGGATTTTCACTTGAACTTCAAGTGACCCCAAAGTCTCCCTCAGCTACTCCTTTTTCTTCTGCGTTGCTCCTTTTTCCTTGGCTTGGCTTTCAACAATAGACAGTCTTCAAAAACAGCTCGGCCACCAACATTAACTCAGCAACAAATATAATTTGGCTATCGTTCTACAACCCAACAGCCTCTGTTTTCTGTCGTTCTGGCTTTTAAGCTAAATCGCACTGCGTGCTTATCTCCCTTTCGGGCTCTACAACTTTTGGCCATGTCTGCTTGAATCCCTCCTTTGAGCATTCAATAATCATTGCATAATGCCCTTTGGGCAGGTGGTCACCTATTTCTACCACAAATGAGGGCAATCGGTGCTTGGAATCATTAGTAATAGTCGTTCTTTGTTTACACAGAGAATGTTGTGAAAACATGGGAAATCCGCATAAAACACAATATATATGACTTGAAACATTCATAATCTCGCTTTATAGCGCCATCAGGTCCGCCTGGGGATCGCCATGGCATATCGAAATTGGTCTACTCCTTTGTATTTCGCAATACAATAAAACATGCGGAAATACATATAAAATTGCCTCTCAGTGGATTTGAAAATATATAAAATATGGCTTATTGCCCCATTGGATCCGGCCATTGCATATTGCATGTTGCTAGGCCTGAGGTCCTTCCCTTTTGGGATCGTCGACAGGGATCCGCTGATATCAGCGATTGCACCATCGCATATCGCATGGGTCTAAGGTCTGGTGCTCTACTCCTCCGATTACCGATCGCATCAGCGTATCGCTATTGCACATGTAAATGGCCCAAGGTCCTTTCAATGTTAAATGGGACATTGCAATGTGATATTGCGGTGATCGCATATCGCAATCGCTTGAGGTTTAAGGTCCAGCCCAATGTCGCTATTCTATTGCGATGCAATGAAGCCATCTCCACCGTTGATCTAACGATCCATGTGCAATCGCACTTCCCTTTAATGGCCAAGATCCGATAACACTTCCGCTTGGCTTCTCCAATGCGATTTCCTTCATTAAGGCCTTAAGCCCATTTTTCAAAGAATTTGCCTCATTTTCAAAGGAACAAGGGGAGCTTCTTTTCATAATAACTTCTTCATCTGAACTCTGTCTTCGCCCATTCAAGCTGCGTTGGATTTAGAATGAGAAGATCTCTACAATGAGATTGTTTCTAAGATTAGCCTGTGACTTTCATTCTCCTCCGATTTAAAAAGGATTTGTGCCATTTGGGACCTTTCACCTCTTGCATGAAGTCTTTTAGACTTAGAGGTTTATCCAGGATCCATTTTTTGGATTACTTTGCATTTCTCTTTTGGTTCAGCTTTTAAATTTTTGAATAATTGTTCTTCATACATTGTTTATATTCAGTAAATGTCATATATGCACGTGTTTCCTGAAGTACAATCATGTATAGATGCATGTTTCTTCAGCAACAATCGCATATATGCCTGGAGTGTGGAAATTTTCCACCTTATTGAGCTTAAAAGTTATTTTAAAAGATTTTGTGACCTTTATCTAAGTGTTTGTTTTGTGCTAGGTCTATGTGTTGATCTTTGAAGGCTTAACTTCTTTTAATCACATTTTGAAAGTATAAAAAGTGTTTCTTTGTTTGTAGGTTTAGATCTTTAGGTCTTGAAAGAGTATTATGTTTGGAAAAGGATATTTTCTTTTGATTCTTATGATTCTTGATTCTTGTTTTTGCATTTCTTACACTCTCATAATTGTGTTTATGAGTTTGGTTCCTCTCTTCCTTGCATATTTTACCTTTAATGAAATTGAAAGAAAATCCCCTTACCTTGCATTAAGGTTTACATTTATTTTTTTTTTAATTTCTTTTCTTCTGTTGAAAAAACGAAAGATAAAACAAGTATTGTTGACTTCAATAATTCATTTATTTTCACCTTATAGTGTGTTTATAATTTAAAAGAAAAAAAAATAGTGAACATGTGTTTTGTTAGTTTCTTGTTTCAAATTGTAGGTTGTCTAACTGTGTAGTTGTAATTTCTTTTATTGAAAAGTCTAAAGTTATTGGAAATATGGTTAGTTGGGTTTGTTATTTCAAAAGGTAAATAAAAAAATTCAATTTCTTAACATTTATGGAGCTTTTTATAGAAGTTCAAAAAAACAATTAAAATGTTGAAGAATAAATACTTGCACCTATAGTCAATTTTCTTATGATTGATTCAATTGAGTCTAGCAAACATCATAAGTTTCATCTCCATAACCCTAAGTAAGCAATAGATCCTTAAAAGGAATGCTTCATCTAAAATATATTAGACCTTATTTTTTCTAAGAACACAAACAAGTCTAGGATTTTTAGGGCCTTCGATAGATTTGGAGAGTTAACTCTCCAAGGCCATTGAACTAAATATAGAAGTTTATTAATGAGTGTATAAACTCCAACAATATATAAGTGTTTTATGGGAAAATTCCTAGACTTAAAGGAACCCCTATTGCAAAAAATATGAAACTACATCACCTACTTTATTTTTAAATTACATTCATCAAGTTATTCTTCTAAATACTGAAGCAAATTACTTCTGCAACCTACACTAATTAAATATTTGATCTCATGAAACATAAAATAGAGCAAAGAACAAGATACATGGGACATACTTATTTTTGGACACAATAGTCCCTGAAAAAACCCAATGCGGGAAAAACGATGCAGTAGTTCTGAGGGTTTATTATTATGCAGGAGAAATATCTCAACACAAATCTAGGATGCTCATCTAGCAATCCTTTACAAAGAAAAGTATTGGCAGAAAATCTGAGTGAGTTTTACCTCACTTCACCTAGCAGAATTTCAACTGATCCGACACAATACTGGCTTACCCTGACTATTTTTGTGCTGGCCCTACGTAGGCCCTGCGTCAGCCCTGTGCTAGCTTTTATGCCCTCTGCGTAAACTATCCCAGATTTTTTTGGCAATTCTAGTTGTTCTCGGTAGTTCTGGATTCTGCGTGACAGATAACTTTTCTGCTCTGCGGAAGCCCTTTTGGCTCTGTGTCAGGACTGCGTGGGCCCAAACTAGCACAAAGTTAGCTCTTCAGGCTACTGTGTTGCCTCTCTACAAGCTCTCTTCACCGCTCTATTAGTATTCTTTGGAAAGTCCTTCTTTTGGATTCTCACTGCCCCTATGCTGTTGAATTATCACTTAGTTTGAATTTCTCAGCTTCCTAGCCCCAGAAATCAATCTCCAGATCAATTCTCTCTCTTTGTGTGTGTTTCCAAATGAACCCCAAGCCTCCATTTTATAATTTTCCTATTGAGTCTTCAACAGCCGAGATTAAGTCTCTAATCAACAACTAAGATTAAAACATGACTTGATCCGCCTTCTAGATCATTCTTAACCATATTTTGACTATACCCATTAATATTTTAATTTCCCTAAGTTTAGACTTATGAACCCCATTAAAAATATTAATTATTCTAATAAAATAAAATCCAGGTATAATTTCACCAAACGGTTTATGGTTTCTTTAGAAATCATGTGCCTTAGCCTCTCCACCAATTTTCAAGGCTAGATCACTTCCAATGATACCAAAAACTAACACTCCCTCTTAGTGACGAAAGTGATCTAGCAACAATGTCCACCTGCATGTTGCTATGTTTTTGAAGCACCTCCTTTCTACACTGTTGTTGCCACCAACACTGTGTTGCTGCTACTATTGTATTTATTCCCATGACACTACCACTACTGCATTTGTATTACATCTCCCTCTCAAACATTACATTTTCTATGCTTAGTACTGCCACTGCTAACACTACATCTATATTGCAACTCAGTTGCTGAGAGAAGCAACTGAAAGAACATCCAAAATTAGTTGAACTTAATTATGTTCAGCATAATACAATGAATGTTGGAATCTGACTGCTATTGATTCTGACCCTCTGAATCTTATGTGCTACTACTGACTCCTACATTGTACCAACAGCATTGTTGCCAACCTTGCTCTGCATTGATCAGTCCCTGGTCCCCAACTACTGCATCTATCCTCCAAACACTCCATTGCATCATCTAACACTAAGTCCATCTCACTACTATTGAATCTTGGGCTCCTGTAGCAAGGAATTGATCTAAGAGGTTGACTCCTCAAGGATCCTTCCGACATGTAGTCCTCCCAACTGCAGCTCAGTATCACCCCATATCCCTCTTGAAGATGCGTGGGCACTCATGGAAAACTCATCCTCGTCGATCTTTGTTGAAGCATCATTATGATCATGTTTCTCATCCTTTTCCTTTTTCTTCAAAGGACATTGGGATGCATAGTGACCCATCTCGCCACAACTAAAACATTTCACCTTTGAAATGTCCTTCTTTTGTTTCTGCTTCTGTTGTCCCTTCGATGCTAGAGCTGCGTTCTCCTCCTCCTCCTTTGTCTTTGTGCCACTCCCACTACTGCCACTGAGGTTGACCTTCACTAGGTCCCTCCTTAACTCCTCATGTTGAAGAGCCACCCACATCTCCTCCCATGAAGGTAGTTTTTCTCTACCCAATATGCTTTGGATGAAAACTTGTTATTTATCTGAGACTCCGTTCAGGGCTATCCTAACCATCGCGGTTGGCTGAGGAGTGGACCCCACTGCAACAAGCTGGTCTCTGGTGTCTTGAATATGTTGAAGATAGAGGTTCACCCCTTCTCCTTTCTACATCAAGGTCCACTGCAACTTCTACTCTAAGTACATATTTTATTGATCAGAAGAGCCTTCATACAGTGATGACAAGGCTTCCCACATCTCTTAGGTTATATCCTTGCCTTGTAAGTGTGAGACCACATGATCTCGAAATCCATCGAGAATGAGCCTCTTTTCCTTCTTGTCCTTGGCCTTTTACTTCTTCTTTTGATCGTTGTTATTAGGAATAACCACAACACTTTTGACGTAGGCCTCGAGATCATATTCCTCTAGAACAGCTAAGATTCTGGACTTCCATATGACATAATTGGAGGCTTTGTCCAACCTATCTTGATCTATGAGCCCATGTGATGCCATCTCACCCAACTGTCAAACTGACTCCTCTATTCACTACTTAGCACTGCTCAACAATGAGAAATTCAAACTTTGTGGTGGAAAGTTCTTTGAGGAGAAAATTCCCCTTTTACATGTATTCATTCTTTTCTAGCAGATTTCTGCCTTGGCAGAAACTGTGCCCTTCAAGCACTACATTGAGGCTCTACATCACTTCCTCTACCTCTACAAACTCATGAACTGGAAATCATACCTCTCTATCATCTCACTTAGAGAGAGATTTCCTCATATCTGCTTCCCGGTAAGGATTACGCAAACCCTTCAAGGGGATTGAATTGCTGCCAAGTGCAACTTTCAGCCTCACTGCTCAGTACTGGATATGCTCTTCCGATTTCAAAATCAATGGCTTTGACACCATGTGAAAATTCCTAGACTCAAAAGAACCCCTACTGCAACAAACCTGAATCTACTTCCCCTACTTGATTTTTAAATTACATTCATCAAGTTAGTCTTCTTAATACTAAAGAAAATTACTTCTGCAGCCTACACTAATTAAATATTTGATCTCATGAAACATAAAACAAAGAAAAGAACAAGATACATAGGACAAACTTATTTTTGGACATAATAGTCCCTGAAAAAACCCAATGCGGGAAAACATGTGCAAAAATTACGAGGGTTTATTATTATGCAGGAGAAATATCTGAATACAAATCTAGGATGCTCATCTAGAAATCAGTTACAAAGAAAAATACTAGCGGAAAATCTGAGTGATTTTTACCTCACTTCACCTGGCAGAATTCCGGCTGATTTGGCACAAGACTGGCTAACCCCGGTTATTTCTGTGTTTCCCCTGCATCAATCTTTCAGGCTCTGCATCAACCCTACACCAGCTTCTCTACCCTTTGCGTCAGATATACCGACTGTTCCGATAGTTCTGGTTGTTCTCCGTAGTTTTGGATTCTATGTGACAGGTAGTTTTTTTGCTTTGCGTGGGTCTTTTTAGCTCTACGTGAGGACTGTGTAGGCCCACACTAACCCAGTGTCAGCTCTCTTGCTACTATGTTGCCTCTCTACAAGCTCTTGCTACCTCTCCATTAGTATTCTCCGGAAAGTCCTTCTCCCGGATTCTCACTACTCCTCTGTTGCTAAATGATCATTTAGTTTGAATTTCTCAGCTTCCTAGCCCCAGAAATCGAACTCCAAATCAATTCTCTTTCTCTCTCTCTCTTTGTTTCCAAATGAACCCCAAGCCTCTATTTTATACTTTTCCTGTTGATTCTTCAATGGATGAGATTGTTAAGAAACCAACTCACAAAATGATATAAAATATAGATCAATGACTTTAAAAGCAGCCTCTTCGAGGGGGCAACCTCCTTTACATTACACAAATGAACAATTCTTGAATGATACAAATGAAAAAACCTCCTTTCTATATATAGGAGTCTAAGGGGTCACAATATAATCAAAGCCAACATAACAATAACAATATTGGGCTTCTATGGGGCACAACAATAACAATAAGGGCTACAATGACAATAGTAATGGGGGAATCACTAGTATTATAGGGACCTAACATGCCCCTATCCTTCAAAAAAGTGTTGTCCTCAACGATTGAGTAGTTTTGGATGCTTCTGTATAAAATTTTCATCCTGCCATGTGGAATCTTCAGCAGGTAAGTTCTTCCACATGATGAGATACTCCAAAATTGATCGATTTCGTAGCTATCCAGTTCTTGTTTATGTGACTTCTTCAGGTTCCAATATGATTTTCCCTTCCTCATCAAGTTTTGGCAATATTGTTTGAACTGGGAACTTATCACCAATAACCTTCTTTAAACATGAAACATGGAAAATTGGGTGCAATTAGGAAGCTGCAGGAAGCTCCAATTTGTATTCCATAGTACCAATCTTTTGCAACACCTTGTATAGACCATAATACTTTGGTGATAATTACTTATCCTTCTTATCTTGCTTGAGGGACATTTTTTTATATGATTGTAGCTGTAGAAATACCCAATCATCTACATCAAAACTTGTTTCGCTGTGATGTTGATCTTCCTGTTGTTTCATTCTATTTTGTGCCAAAGTTAGGTTATCCTTTAAGAGTTGGAGAACTTGTTGTTGATGCTCGATGTGATCTTCCACTGCTTGAACCTTAGAATTTTCTCTTAAATATGATGTGATGGACGGTGGGTGATATCCATAAAGTGCCATAAATGGGGTCATTTTTTGCTGCAATATGGAAGGAAGTGTTATACCACCATTCATCCAGAGGCAACCATTTGACCCATTACGTCTATTTATCAAATATAAAGCAACGAATATATCCTTCCAAACATTTGTTTACTATCTCAGTTTTCCCATCAGATTGAGAATGTTAAGATGAGTTATGAGCTAACTGAGTACCAAGACAAGAAAATAATAATGTCCAAAAATTTCCAGTGAAAATGGGATCTTTGTCGCTTACAATAATCTTTGGGTTTCCATGTATCTTTTGAATTGTTTCCATAAATGTAGTAGAAACAGTATTGGCTTTAAATGGATGAGATGATGCACAAAAGTGTGTATACTTGGTAAGTCTATCAACTACCACCATGATCACACACTTTCCTTCAGACTTGGGTAAACCTGTGATCAAATCCATTGAAACCTCCTCCCAACTTTGACTTGGAATGGATAAAGGTTGTAATAGACCCAGGGTCTTAATGTTTCAACTTTATTTTCTTGGCAACCCAAACATTCCACCACAAACTTTTGAATATCATATTTAAGGCCATCCCAAAAAAAATCCTTCTTAACCCTGTGGTAAGTTTTTAAAAATCCCGAGTGCCCTCCTAAGTGAGAGGCATGCAATTCCATAAGAAACTTTTGTTTGAGTTGGGAATTCTGACATAGGTATAAGCGATCTTTGTACCATAATGAATCATTTTTCCAGCTAAAAGTATCAGATGTACTAGGATATTGTTGTAACTTTTGAATGAGTGCCCACACTTCTTCGTCATTCTTCCATTCATCCCTTACTTCATTTATCCAATCTAGTTGGATAATAGAAATGGCACAAAGAAATGCTTCCACATCCTCATCCTTTCTTGAGAGCGCTTCTCCCACAACATTTTGCTTCCATTTTTTGTAGGATGATTTCAAAGTCCTAAACCAACATCTTTGTGACCCATTTTTTCTTCTCTTGTGAAGATAATATTTGTTCTAAAAAGTATTTAAGACTATCATGATCTGTTTTTACCTTGAAGTGTCTTCCCATTAGGTAGGGTTGCCATTTCTTAAGTTCATGTAGTATTGCCAACATTTCCTTCTCATAAATAGCTTTGTGTAACTACTTTCCTTTGATTGGATGACTTTCGAAAGCAATGGGTCTTTCTTCTTGCATTAAAACAACACCAATTCCATTTCCTGAGGCATCACATTCCACAATAAAGTTTTTTTTAAGTCTAGTGTAGCTAAGACTGATGCTTGGCACATTTCCTCTTTAATATGTTCAAAGGCCTTCGTTGCTTTTGGATTCTATAAAAATGCATCTTTCTTCAATAATGTTGTTAGAGGTGCTGCTATTCTCCCATAATTCTTAACAAACTTGTGATAATACCCTATGAACCCAAGAAATCCTCGCAGATGCTTTATGGATGTGGGGATTTTCCATTCCTTAATGGCTTTAATTTTGCTAGCGTCTATCTTAACACCTTCATGAGATACAGTATGACCCAGATATTCCACCTCTTGTACTCCAAAGAAACATTTGGAGCTTTTTGCATATAATTGTTTCTCCTCCAATAGTTTGAGCACCCTATCAACATGTTGAACATGATCCTTCCAAGACTTGCTATAGATTAGTATATCATCAAAAAAAACTAACACAAATTTTCTAAGGAAGGGTTTTAAATGGAATTCATCAAACCTTGAAATGTAGAAGGTGCATTGTTAAGGCCAAAAGACGTGACCAAAAATTCATAATGACCCTCATGAGTTCTAAATGTTGTTTTTGAAATGTCTTCAACCTTCATTCTGATTTGATGATATCCTGAATGAAGATCCAACTTGGTGAAGTAAATTTGATCCATGCAATTCATCCAATAGTTCATCAATGGCAGGAACATAAAATTTATCTTTAATAGTGAGCTTGTTGAGCTCCCTATAATCCAGACACATGCATCATGATCCATCCTTCTTGTGCACCAACACTACTGGAGTAAAGAAATAACTTTGACTAGGTTGAATTATACCAGCCTCTAGCATTTCTGCAACCATACGTTCAATCTCACTCTTTTAGGCATAGGGATATCTGTAAGGCTTGATGTTTGGAGGAACACTTCCTTGAATCAAATGAATATCATGATCATGATCACGACTAGATGGGAGACCTTTAGGAGTCTCAAATACCTTGGAATGATTGTCCAAGACTTTCTGGAGATTTGGAGAAATAGATGATTTCGATGTGGGAACCTCTAGTGAACATAATTTTGCAATTATGCCTCGTTGTTCTTTCTTTAGAAGCTTTGTCATTCCATTAGAGCTGATTATCTTTCCTGGTTTCCCTACAATACCTCTTAATTCAACTTCATTTCCTTCCGAAGAAAATTTCATGAAAATTAAGAGCTATTGTACTCAAGGATTGTAGCCCTTGGACTCCTAGTACAACATCAGAACCATCCATTGGAATCGAAAGAATTGGCTATTCAATACATATTCTCCCATGGATAGCTTGATATTATGGCACTTTCGAGAGAAATTTATGGTTCCTCCACTTACAACCATCACTTGACACTCTGGTGCTAGATATAGGAAGAAATTCAATTCCTTGGATATCTTACAATGAATAAAATTATGGCTACTACCCGAATCAATCAACATTATTACCTTTTTCTTCTTGATATGTCCTTCTGTCTTGATAGTTTAAGGACTGGTAATTCGGCCAATGTAGTACAAGATATGGTCACATTAATTTCTTCTTTATCTAGGGTTTTTTCTTGGTGTATATCCTCTTCTTTTGATGTTTCTTGTTCCTTTCCTTCCTCCTCTTCACAATATATGTAAAATAATTTCTTCTCAGCACACTTATGACCTTTAGTGTATTTTCTATCACAACTATAACAAGTCTCTTTTGCTATTTTTTCTTCCAATTATTGGGGTGTACGCCTTGTAGTTTGTGGAAGGCTAAGGGAAACAACACTTCCATCCTTATAGTTGTGAGTGGTAGGCTTCCTTTTTTCCATAATTTTGCTTTCCATTTTTCTTGCCAACTTGAATGCCTTATCCAATGAGTCAGGTTCCCAAAGGAAAACCTCATTTTGGATGTAACCCTTTAAAGTTCCTATGAACACATCAATCATATGCTCCTATGGAATATATTTTACCCTTATATTAAATTTTTGGAAGTCCTCAATGTGCTCCATCATTGAACCCTTTTGTTTGAGGTTTATCAATTGGCTAAAAAAAGTGTTGCTTTTTGTATCCTCATAATATAATATCATTTCTTCCATAAAAATTTCCCAAGCGACAATTTGTTTACGAGAGCAAAGTCATCGATACCATACAAACTGATTTGGGTCCAAATATAAAGTTGCAATGCGTGCCTTTTGTGTGTTTTGCACATTATGCAGATCGAAATATTGTTCCATCTGTAATATCCATGTTACGGGATCCTTGCCATCAAACTTCCTCATATCGATCTTTGGAACATGGTGGGTCTTCAATCCAACGTTAGAGTCTATGAAATCATGACTAAAATTTCTTTTGTTCTCATCATGAGTTTCCTTTACTACCCTTTGACCATTAGTAAGCATCTCTTGTAGCAACTTAGTCAAATCTATCTTCAAATCTTCCATGTCGCCTTTCAATTTTCTTCTATACCATCCATCTTAGTGTCCATGCCATCCATCTTAGCTTCCATGCCATCCATATTAGCTTCCATGCCATCCATCTTAACTTCCACACCATTCATCTTAACTTCCATGCCATTTATCTTAGCTTCCATGCCTTTCTTTAAACCAGCAATCTTAGCTTTTGTTACCTTTTGTGAGAGTGAAATTTGTTACACTTGGTCTCGTAATTTTAATATATCATGTTGCATTTCTTCCACTTCATCATCATGCTAGAGCTTTCAGGTTGCTTACTAGGTGTTTCCATTTTCTTTCTTTGGGGCATCAATTAATGATAATTATGCTTCACTATGCCCTTTAAACTTCAAACTAATTTTTCAATCCAAACTTGTGCAAAATTTTAAAAACACTACACACATTTTTTTTTCTCTTTGTAGAAGATCGATATTGAATATGTTGTATCCCTATAATTGCAGATCTTCATTTCTTCCTATGGTAGCCCTCTGAGTCCTCTTTCCAAGAAAGCGTTATGCCCAATCTCCCAATATGACCTGATTATATAATTTATCAATAGAGCAAACTTGTACAACATTCCACGTATCACTATTTCGACCTTCGAATCTGAAAATCATACACAGAAAACTACAGTCCATCCTCTTTCTATAACTTCTTGTGAAATTTCAATTTGATGCTCAAAAAGAAAATTATGACGATTTTCCCAAGGTCGCCTATTTGGAATGTAATTTGAGATTCTTCAAAACCCTAAATTCCTCAGATCATATCTCTGAAACTATAGTGAGACAAGATATGAAATTCAGACCCAAGGTTCAGAACAATTTCGGATCAAATGGGTTTTTTTATAGCTTCTGAAACTTGGTAGAGAAAAAGTTATGGCAAAAATACCATGATGGCCTGTTTGGAGTAGCAAAATCCTAGAATCCAAAGGTCCGATACCAGATGTTAAAAAAATAGCTCACAAATAGATAGAAAAGATAGATCAACGACTTCAGAATCAGCCTCTGCAAGGGGGAAACCTCCTTTACATTAGACAAATGAACAATTCTTGGATGATACAAATGACAAAACGTCCTTTCTATATATAGGAGTCTAAGGGTCACAATATAATCAATGCTGACATAACAATAATAATATAAGGGAAAAACAAAAACAATAGTGGGCTTCTATGGGGCACAATAATAACAATATAGGGACAATAGGGGCACAATAATGAAAATAAGGGCTACAATGACAATAGTAATGGGGGAATCACTAGTATTATAGGGACCTAACAGAGATTAAGTCTATAATCAACGACTAATATTAAAACATTACTTGATTCACATTCTAGATCATTCTGACCCATATTTTGATTAATGCCCATTAATATTTTAATTTCCCTAAGTTTAGACTTAGGAACTCCATTAAAGATATTAATTTTTTTAATAAAATACAATCTGGATGGAATTTCACCAAACGGTTTATGGGTTCTTTATAACTCATGTGCCTTAGCCTCTCCACCAATTTTCAAGGCTAGAGAACTTCCGATGCTACCAAAAACTAACATTGTCGAGAAAGCTCCTCTCACATAGGAATAAAGCGCTACGTTGTGTTTCGATTAGTTAAATGAGATACTTATAGACTATAGTTGATGTTTGTAGACTATTGTACTTATGAGGACTTTTGTTGGGCATGATACTTTGTGGATTTTTCCTTCATGAATTTTTAGACTAAGATACCCTACCCACATGCATGGATCTAACTGACGATTATTCCCTCCAATAATTAAGTATGAGTTGACAGCATAATTTCCTTTCCTAGATTCCTCCTACGTAATTGCAGGGGGAATACTTATGGTATCGAAGTCAAACATTGCCTCACAGTTATAGTTTTCTTAGAGTGTGCCCCACAAAGTGAGGGTACTTGCACTGATAAAGGTTGTTCGGGGGGGGTCAATGTAACCACTAATTCTCATACCTTCTATGGTGAGCCTTACGACATAATCATCCTAAGATTTCATCTGGAAATCCTCTTACCCGGTCTTCTATATTTTTTAGCAGGTCCTAATCACCCTAAGTGAGAATTTGGGAAATTAGTTTGTTTGTTGTTTCTTTAAGGTATTTTATAGTGGTGTGTGATCTGTGCTCCTAATATGCCTTAAGGAGTCTTTCGATTTTTCACTTATAAATATTTGATCTAAAGTGACTTGCCGACCATTCTCCTGATCTAGAAGGGTTTGTGACCTTTCTCCCAAGAGGGTGGAGTTACCTCTACAAAAATGTAGACTGGATGAAGTTATTTTGACAGAAGCAATAGATTCAAATTCTCCAGAAGTGAACCCTCTCATAGAAGGGACACAATTTGAGGAAGACCTTGAAGCTCAAAGTTTTCTTAAATACTTAGACATACGTGTTCCTATCCTAGGTTTACTTTCATCTAATTCTTAACGTAATATTTCATCTAGTAGAAATTTTCGATATCCCTGACACTGCTAGGTACTCTAGCTGTTTTTTTTGGGTTTTCTCACAATGCAGTTCCTCTTCCTTCCCTTCTATTCATTTGTCCAACATGAACATTCATGGTCACAATGTTGGGAATGGGGACATCCACACCCCCATCTTTTCTAGTAGTTGGTGGGGGAGGGGAGGGGTTAACCCTCTTATTCCTATCAATAGTATCTTTATTTTATTCCCTCTAGTTTTTGGGGCTATCCCTACTCCTCGACCAAGTGGGGGAGCTCTACATGTGCCTTTGTGTATAGTGAGCGCATTTTCTTTTGGGATGTCATCAATTGGAATTCCAACAATCTCATCAACTTCTTTAACAATTTTTTCATCATATATTTCTAACGTTGAGGGTTCTACTACTTCTTTTCAAGGGTTCTTATTTGGAGTGTAGGTTTTAACCCTGCACAGAAATTACCTGCAAATGAATTCTTAAAGTAGAAAAATATACAATGGTGAGAACATAAAACAAATATACAAAGATGTTTTCCCCTAGATCCCAAACCAAGAATACTAGATTGATTTTTCATTATATTCCTTTCAATGTTGCAATACATATATATACATGTTGAATCATTCATAAACCCCAATCCAATAACCCTGGATTAGAAAAAAACCATGGGAAAAATATATCGTGCCCAAAAACCATGCAGAAAACCATGGGTAGATCCGCCTGCCATCTTTGGGTCTACTCTCCATCCTTGCATCAGTCCAACCATTATTGGATCTGCATAAGATAATAATAAAAAATCGGGGTGTTGCCCCGGAGCCTTTGACATGTGGAAATATTATAACACACTCCCAACATGGAGGAGGACATGTTCCTCCTTTGAATCCCTCTCTAGGAAGTGTATCTTTTCCATTTATGAGTTCTTCTATGGGGACAAATCCTTTCCAAGGATTTGGGCATCAAATGGCTAGTTCTTTCTATCCTCTAGAGGTCCAACTAGAAACATCACCTTTTCTTTATTTTCTCATCAAGGTGTTATCACTTAGAAAAAAACCTCGGTTGTGAAGGGAAAAGACTTAGGTAACCTATAACTGCTCTAGATTGAAAACTGGCCCTTCAATATATAGAGGGATATCTCCTTCAAACTTTACTACTCAATGTCACTAAGTAGCAGGAAATTTAGCTCATTAACTAGATTTAGTTGGTAACATATGAACTTTGTTTGGAAGGAAAATAGATAGGGACATTTGGGCATGGACTCTTTTGACATAAAATTATTAGCTACAGGTTATAAGAACATCAAAAACAGAGGCAAGATAGCAGTAGGTCTCTTAGACAATCATCTTTAAGTTATGAAAGAAGGCAATAAGAATAAATATAAAAAACAGAGCCACTTAGTGATTTCTGTGAATGATATCTAAGTTGAAAACATATAAGAAATTTGGAAAATATAAATCTGAGCTTGCAAACAGAGTTTAAACTTAATCACTTAATTCCAAACATGGAAGACTTATGAATCAGATTGTGAACTAGAAGAAAAAGAATACACTAGAAAATATGACAGGAAACTTATCACACATGAATCTATATAAATCTAGAAAAATAAAATTTCTCACAACAACTTCTATTAATGTCAAAAGTATACACACTATGAAAGGTTCTGCAAAAATTTCCAACATTGTACATTATAGAAATCATAGTCTTTATAGAATACTTACAAATTGCTCAAGATCCAAAAATAATGGATCTCAATCTTCTTCATCTATATATAGCTTACTAAATAAAATAATAAATGGGATAAAATATGGCCCCAAGTTGAATTGATGAGGTGGATTCCCACTGATTGGGTGTTTTTTGTCTTCTAAAAATAGAAGAAAAAAATCTGGCTAATTCCTGAAAAATGGGCTTTAAATATCCATTTTAAACTCTCAAATGTGATAGTTGTGTAAACACTGACAGAGGTTTTTGTGAATTGATCCAGTCCCTCCAAACACCTCTGTGATTTTTCAAAAATTCATCCGCAAGTGTTCATAAACCGATTTTTAAAACAATGGCTAGAACAATAAAAAACTGAATTGCAAAATCTTGAAAAATAGGCCTCAAATATTCCTTTGAATATCTCAAAAAATTACACTATGTAAAAAATGAAAGAGCCTTTTTGAAATGAGTTTGTTACCCAAAAAAACCTCTTTTTGTTTTTAAAATTTTGTTTCTATATGTTCTAAATTTGTGCCCAAAGTTATTGTGTTTTACAGAAAAACAGAGTAAAATAAAGTTTTGTCGTTGACAGTTTAATTGTCAGTGCTCGCTGGATGAAGTGCCTGCTGCTTCACTGACGTGGAATTTGTCATCACTTTAATTTTGATATAAAAATTTAAATTTTACAATTGGCATTGATACTCCAGCTATCAACACTTTCTATTCAAAAAGTTTAAAAACTGGCACTGATAATCCATCTATCAGTGCCTCTATTCAACATTTTACAATTGGCATTGACAACCCAACTTCCAGCGCCCTAAAATTTCTTGAATAACTAAAAATTACAATGTTGATTTTAAAACTACAAATCAAAACAAAGATAACATCTATCTCCAGTGGAAATGTTGTCTTCCTTGTGAGGCAACAAAGAACTCGTTGCTCCAGTGCCTGTTCCATTGGGTTGATCCAAAGCTATGAGACCTGTGACTTATTTGGTTGAAACTAACCCCACAATGCAAGCCATTTCTTTACAAACTAAAATCCAAATGCCAAATTGTAAACTAAAATCTAAATACTTGAAATCAGTTGTTATTACAATCAAATCTACACTTGAACTCTGTTGTAACATGAAAACCAACTGCTGAAAACTGAAAAATAGAAATGCTAGTCCTTTGTACAAAATAGAATCTAAATTCTTGAAATACAAGCTTATTCAATACATCCTACTCTAACTTACTCTAACTTGCTAAAAGTATCTGCCCAATCAGGTGATATGGAATTTCTAGTGTAACCATGATAGAGATGGCTACTTACTGGAATTCTGCTCACACCCTCCATATGCAGACAGAAAAATGTAAATTCTTGCAATTCAAAATGAAACCTGAATCCAGAACTTGTGTTGGCATACAAAACAAACCCCACCTTTTCTGATCACTGCAATGAGTTGGCCAAAGGATCATCAAAAATATGACACACTAGCTCTTCTTGACAATGAAAAGTAAGAAAATAAACCTCATTTTGAACTGTTGGTTTGTTTATGTGTTGAAATTGATCACCCTCAGATAAAATGGTGGCGAATTGTACATCATTCTCATCGTCCACAACAAGGACAAGATTTTTATATTCTTTAATAAAATCAGATGAACAAACAGTCTTACGTGTTTGAGAAACATTTGGAAATGAACCCTCATGTCCTTCAAAGGAAAACACATCCCACTTTTGAAATGAATCAACACAAACAACTTCTTTTTCATTTTCTATATTGAGTTCTAAAACATGGGTACTACATGTAAACGTGACTTCCTCATTTAAAATAAACTCACTATTTGCTTGGGTAAGTGGCTTGAAAAAATATTAGAAAGCTTCAATGGATTTAACGTCAAAACCTTGATTTTCACATAATGATTCTAAAAATGAATGAGCCAAGAAAATTTTTGAATGGTTGTCCTCACACTCATGATCACAAGAAAATTGATCAACTTATTGCGTATCACCCACAGAAAAAGGAACATGATTGTGCTCATTAAGATCCTAGTCAATTTTGTTTTCATCCAAGGGATAAAATGTTGTTTGTTGAAAAATCTCCTGAGTATGACAACTAACTTTCAAATTATATTCATTATGTTGAAAATGGGTTTCAAGCAAATGTTCTAGAATCTCTTCATCCATAAAATCCTTATCACCATACATGTTTTCCATATGTTTAATGAAGCTTTCAACATGTGCGCAACAGATTTTGACTAGCAACAAGGAAAGATAACACTCTTTAAAATGCTCATAAAATACTGAATGAAAATATTCAAGAGAGTACAAGCTACTAGGGGGGGACTTCTCATACCAAAGCTTTGCATTTCCCTCCAAAGAAAACATAAACATTTTCATCAAA
This sequence comes from Pinus taeda, assembly GCA_000404065.3. Lineage (NCBI taxonomy): Eukaryota > Viridiplantae > Streptophyta > Pinopsida > Pinales > Pinaceae > Pinus > Pinus taeda. Next base: position 127,719 of record APFE030056030.1, on the reverse strand, counting down.
GAATCCTCATGCAACATAACTCTAATATTCCGTACATGTATATGGAATCTAATCAAATGAATAGCAGCGTCATTGTCATCTTAACGTTTAAATATTGGAAAATATTTCTATCAATCTATGCAAGGAATAAGATTTGGAAAAACATGAATGTGAGAGTGATTCATTAGAGCATAACTTGCATATTCTTGATCCATCTTGAAGCAGTGGGTTCGCCAAGAAAATCTTCAAGCTACTAAGTCTTTGGATAGTGGAGTCGCCATGAAAATTTTGAACTCTGGATTGTTTGACAATGGAGTCAACAGGTGAATGAAACACAACTTGCTTATGCCTAAAAATTGTTCACCATAAGAAATCAGATCTGGAACTTGTCGTTCTCTCAGGGAAAACTTCACCTTCGCTCCACGGCAACAGCTCCAAAGTGTTATCACTTAGAAAAAAAACCTTGGTTGTGAAAGGAAAAGACTAAGGTAACCTCTAACTAATTTATATTGAAAGCTAGCCCTTCAATCTCGAGAGGGATCTCTCCATAAAAATCTACTACTCATTGTCACTAAGAAGTAGGCAATTTATCTCATTGGCTAGACTTAGTTGGTAACATATGAACTTTTTTTGGAAGGAAAATAGACAGGAACCATTGGGCATGGACTCTTTTGACATAAAACTGCTAGCTATAGGTTATATGAACATCAAAAACACACGCAAGATAGCAGTAGGTCTCTTAGACAATCATCATTAAGCTATGAAAGAAGACAATAGGAATAAAAATAAAAAGCAGAGCAACTTAGTGATTTATGTGAATGATATATAATTTGAAAACATATAATCAATTTGGAAAATATAAATATGAGCTTACAGACAGAGTTCAAATTTAATCACTTAGTTCCAAATGTAGAAGACTTATGAATCAGATTGTGAACTAGAAGAAAAATAATACACCAGAAAAACTAACAGGAAACTTATCACACATGAATCTATCTAAATCTAAACAAATAATATTGATCATAGCAACTTCTATTAATGTCAAAAGTATACAAATTATGCAAGGTTTCTACAAAAAATTCAAACCTTGTACATTACAAAAATGATAGTTTCTATAGACTACTTACAAACTATTCAAGATCCAAAAATAATGGATCTCAATCCTTTTCATCTATATACATATTACTAAATCAAATAATCAAGGAGATAATATCTGACTCCAAGTCAAATTGATGAGGTGACTCTCCAACTAATTGGGCATTTTTTTCTAAAAATAGAAAGAAAAAAATTCTAGGGAATTCCTGAAAAGTAGGCTTCAAATATCCATTCAAAAACTCTCAAACCATGATAGTTGTGTAAACCTTGAAAGAGGTTTCTGTTGATTGGTTTGTTCCCTCTAAAAACGTATTAAGGTTTTTAAAAATTCATCCTCAAATGTTTGGAAACTAATTTTTAAAACAGTGGCTAAAACAAGAAAAAAATGAATTGCAAAATCTAGAAACATAGGCCTCAAAAATTATTTTGAATATCTCAAACCATTACACCTGTGTTAAAATGGAAACAGGTTTTCTTAAATAATCTAGTTACCAACAAAAAACTCTTTTAGTTTTAAAATTTCATTTCCAGTTCTTCTAAATTTGTGGCCAAAGTTACTGTGTTTTACAGTAAAAAACAAACTTTTGTCACTGACAGATTAATTGTCAATGCTCGCTTGATCAAGTTGTTGCTCCTTCACTGACGTGGAATCTCTCAGGGCTTTGGTTTTGACATAAAAAATAAAATTTTACAATTGTTGTTGATACTCCAACTGTTAACGCTTTTTATTCAACAAATTTAAAAATTGTCGTTGATAATCCATTTGTCAGCGTCTTTATTCAACAGTTTACAATTGGCGTTAACAACCCGATTGTTAGTGCCCTAAAAAATTTCGAATAATAAAAAATTACAATGTTGATTTTAAAACTATGAAGCAAAACCAAGGAAATAAATGAAAAAAAATGTCGTTGAACACAATTGTAGAACTTAAAGCACTCATGCAAAAATTAAAAAGATATTCTACATTAATGAAATTCATTGATCACACTTCATGTTTTTCTCAAAGAAAAGGTGTGCCACACATCATTATAAAATTGTATCAAATGATTAAGTATTATAGTTCTAACCAATCATGTGTAACAACATATAATGAATCTGAAAACAGAAGTGCATTGATAATACAATTCATACAACAACATTAATGAATCCACACTTAAAATAAAGACAAACCAAAACAGCTAATCTACTACTACTACAATCCATGCTAAAGAGGAGAGCCCTTCCTCCCTAGCAGGGTGCAGGGATGAAAAGGAAACTAGTTAAAAACTCAACACGATATCTGTATGAACATCACATTCAAAATGACCGGAAATTACAAGATCAAAATGTCGATGTTGTTTTTAAGCATATCTTAGACACCTCTTTCCCCATTTTTTATCATTCTCTCTCTATAAACCTATGAACTTTATGTCCCAATTACCATTTTCCCTAGTTATAAGAGCAATCCTTTCTCAACATAGTATTTTTCCATATTTTGTAAAATATCGAATGAAGTGATGTCTTTTTGAGATCGCTAACCAAATTAATTGTGGAAGAAGTTTTCTGGTTATTTTTCTTGTAGGTGTTGCCAACAACTAGGGACTAAGGATGATCATTTGTTGTTGTTACTCATTGTTCCACTTTGAGGATTTGTTGTTACAGTCCAAATATTTTCTGTTACACCTCGAGTTGTTTTTACACCACAACTGCAAAAGACCATGATTGTTGTCTTCAAAGACAATTGTCAAAAATCATGAATCATCTACAGACGGTCAAAGGATCTCAGCAGTTATGATTGTGGAGATGGTGTACCTTGAATTGGTCTTTTATTGGGAAATTGTTTGTAACACTTTCTATTTTTCTCTTAATATTGATCAGTATGTGAATCATGAGATTCTCATGACTGATATGTTCATTAATTTTTGGGGCTTGTAAACTTTATAAAAAGGTCTGGCTCCGTGAAAAGGGAATGGCAACACAGGAACAACATTGACATTTTGATCTTGTAATTTCTAGTCATTTTGAATACAAAACACTTATGGTGATGTTCATACATATATCGTGTTGAGTTTTCAACTAGTTTCCATTTCATCCCTTCACCCCACTAGGGAGGAAGGGCCCTCCTCTTTAGCAGGTATTGCAGTAGTAGTAGATTAGTTGTTTTCGTTTGTATTTATTTTAAGTGTGAATTCATTAATGTTGTTGTATGAATTGTAGTATTGATGCACTTCTATTTTTAGATTCGTTATATGTTGTTACATAGGATTGACTAGAACTATAATATTTAATCAACTGATACATTTTTATTAATGATGTGTGGTGCACCTATTCTTTGAGAAAAACAGGAAGCATGATGAGTGAAGTTCATTCTTGTATAATGTTTTTTTAATTTTTGCATGAGTGCTTTAAGTTCTTCGATTGTGTTCAACGGTTTTTTCTTTCATTTCTTTCCCTAGGTGTTATGTATCGGCACAGATAGTACAAACACCTTTGAAATAAATAGACTTACCCTGGTTGACAATTAAATGCTTGCGGTTCAATCAAATTAAATAGTGATTAAACCACCACAACATTCTGGCATTCTTGTCCGGGAAGGCAGTTGACGATACAGTCAGTTAGTGTGTTTTGTTAGTATAGTGTTCTATTGCACAGGTGATGGGCGGTAAGACAAAAGGTAAGAACTTGCGCATCACTCTAATATACCTGAGTGGGATCACCACTGTGATCATTATAACACTTAGGGTGTGTTAACCTTTGAATTTTTATTTTTTTAAGAAGTGTCCTCAGTCTTATAGACGTTGGGTGGTAATTTGAGAGGTAAGAACCTGCGCATCACTCTAACATACCTAAGCAGGCTCACCACTGTAAAAACTGAGGCACTTGGAGTGTGAAATAATTACACATAGATTCCATTTGTAGAGTGGATGAAGAAGAGAGACATGAAACATAATAACTCTAATAAACCTACAGGAAAAATGGGTCATAAAAGGAACAAGAGAAGCGAATATTTAGGAAGGAAAACATTCATTCAGGAACTAATTTCAAAATAAGAGAGAGAAAAATCAAATTCACAGAGGGATACAAGAAAAATAGGACCACAGAAAGTTGTTACTCCCATACTAAGGTCAGGGGCATCTGTTTCCTCCCTTTTAGGACCTCGTCATCCTCAAACTAGTATACATACTCCCATAACTATAGATTCAATTTGAGAACAACACCGGAAACTAGTGGCCAAGCCTTTGAATCTAAAGGCCAAGGGGAAACCAGCAAGGAGCACTTAGAGCTATAATTGGAAAGACATTCTTTTACTTATCAGTACCCAAATTCAAGAATTGTTGTGAATTAGCCAACCCCAAAACAACCTGTACAATCATCATAAGAATCTTCATCCACATGACACTCCCCCAAACAATCTTTGGGAGAGTACTCATCAAAACAAGAAACAGGGGAATCTATAATGGAAGACAATAACAACAATAACAATAACAATACTATGATTGATGCCACTATTACCACCTTTGAATTCCCAATAGGTGAAATAAGGAGTGAAGCTCCCATGAAAAACATTCTCTTATAAGCTCTTCCATCTTTTCAAGGAATGATTGTAGAAGACCCTGATACTTTCTTGTTTGAATTTGATATCCTATGCGGGAGCTATGATTATACTTCAAATGATCAGAATCTGAAAGTGTTCCCTATTGATATAAAGGGAGCAACATTAAGATGGTTCATGGGACTGGGCTCTACTACTATTCAGACATGGAGAGAGATGAAAACTACCTTTTTGTTAAAACACCATGACTATTCCCAGACCAAGGACTTGAGGGAATAAATATTCGAGATGACACAAAAAGAAGAACAAATCCTGGAGGATTATGTGGAGCGATTCCACTATAATCTACAGAGATCCAAACATAGTGATTTGGATCCAGAAATCCTGAAAACTATATTCATATGGGGAATGAGAGATGACTATCTGGATACATTGAATCTACTGGGGAAGGGAGATATATCTCAAGAATCATTTGAGGAGATAATAAGAATCTACTTAAGATGATCAAGAGGATCATCACGAGGAAGAAACATGACACGGGACACTTCTGTTCGAATACAAAAATCTGCAAATGGAGGTGTGACTAGAGCCGAGATCAGGAACCTGTTCGAGAATCTTCAGACTGGCCTCCTCAGTACTTTATCTACCCAACTAACAATTTCACAAGTAAAAAAGGCACATGATGAAGCCGTGAAAGATTTGGCTATATTATACCCGAAATGTAAGGATAAACATTCTTTCAAGGATTGTAAAGTTGAGGCACCAGCTTGTGCAACATTTGTGATTTGGAGCATTCTACAGGTTATTGTCAAGAACTTCCCAGACTGAAAGCAGTGCTAAAGGAATCAAGTGAAGAAGTCCAATCCTCCTACTTTATTAAGTCCAAGAATCCTTGGCAGCCATGACCATCAGGTATGTCTCAAGACTTTTATTTTAATCCATGGAATAATGTATATAATGCACAACAATTTCCATGGCAATATTCCTCTCCTCCTCCAGCTCGGTTTTCCTCACCATGGAACCAATGGTATCGCTCTCCACCTTTTCAATATCATCCATCTCAGCCATATTCTTGGCCCCAAATTGCAGATTAAATTCTTTAGGTCCAACCCCTTTTGTGTTACCAATGCAACAACAATTACAGCTTCCACTTCTCTCAACACCTACTACTACACCTCCCATATGACCCCAATTACCTGTACAACCTAATCCTAACCCAAATAATAAGGCAACCCAAGCTTTAGAAGCTCTCACTTCCTTCCAAGCTTACTACATCACTCCTATTGAATGTAATGAAATCCATCTACGATTTGGAAAAGCAGTAAAAACCTCTCATGTTGTCACTGAGGAATAATGTGAATCTCCTAAGGGCAGTCCTGCGAACTCTCACGAGACTACTACAATAGGTCAAGGTAATGATGTTACACATGTAATAGCTAACCAGAATAATGTTGGTACATCTGTATTAGCTAACCCAGTTGTTACGGTAACTATAGACCCTCCATATCCACAAATATTATCATAAACTAGGATGACGTCATAACCTGACTCTGATTTTCTCAAAGAGTTGAAAAATCTACACATCAGGATTCCCCTGCTGGAATTTATTAAGGACGTTCCCATCTATGTGAAAATAGTAAGGGCCCTATGTGTTAAAAAATCCTGGAGAAAGCCTAAAGACGCTGTTACTATCCATGTGATGGGTAAATTATCATAATTAATGACTGATCAATCTTCGTTGACTAAATATAATGATCCATGGAATCCTACAGTTACTATTTTCATTGGTGAGATGCCCATCCCAAATACACTAATTGATTTAGGGGAAGCAATTAATGTAATGACTAAATAAGCCTTTACCATCCTAGACTTGCACAGGCTGGGAAAAACACATACCATAATTGAATTAGCAGACAGGTCCCGTGTTAAACCAGAAGGGGTATTAGAAGGCGTAGTTATTACAGTGGATTCCAAGATATATTTGGCAGATTTTCTTATCTTGCAACCCAAATCAAATTTAGGGGGGCATCCCTTGATCTTGGGAAGACCCTGGTTGGCCACTATGGATGTATTTATATGTTGTAGGTCAAGCTATATGACAATTTCAAATGGTCATGCTATAAAAAACCTCATTTTTTATCCCCATGCAAAGCCAAGTAGGGAATTGGGAAACCCCTTGTGGGATGAATTCAAACCAGAATCAGATAACTCCCAGCCACTTCTTACCCTCGGTAAAGCCCAATACTTTAAGAATGAGATAGAAGATGGTATTATAAATGGTTTTATCAGTAATCCTCTTTTTATTACTTCTATTGAGGACTCGGGGGAGCAAGAGGTTGTGGAGGATTTGAGCTTTGAATATATGAAGACCACTCTGAAAATCAAGAGAAGTATGGTTGAAATAGAACCAAGTAAACATCTGAATGTTAACCCGAACCTGTATCAAGAACAAAACAAAATTCTCTTACAGTTGTTACAGAAGTATAAAAATGCATTTGTGCGGTATTACACAAATATGAAAGGAATTCATCCTAGCTTGTGCACCCACCATATCTATTTAAGAGAGGGTTTCAATCCAGTTAGACAGCCACAACGACGTATGAACCCAACACTTAATGAGGTAGTCAAAGAAGAATTGCAAAAAATACTAAATTCTAACTACATTTATCCAATTTTTTATGGTCAGTGGGCATCCCCACTTGTCATTGTCCCTAAAACGAATGGCAAGTGGAGAGTCTGTGTAAACTATAGAGAACTTTACAAGGCCACCCAAAAGGACCATTTCCCTTTGCCATTCATAGACCGAGTCCTTGATACCTTGCCTGGAAAGAGATTCTTTTTATGTCTAGATGGTTTAGTGGTTATAATCAAATACAGATTGCCCCAGAAGATCAGGATAAACCCACCTTTACTTGCCCTTGGGGAACCTTTGAATACAAATTTCTTCCTTTTGGACTCTGTAATGTGCCAACAACTTTCCAAAGTGCAATATTGGGAATATTTTTAGATTTGTTACATGATTGTTTAGAAGTATTCATGGATGACTTTACACCTTATGGCAAAGAATTTGAAACAACATTAGTTAAACTTGAAAAAGTACTCGAACGATGTGTACAAACTAATGTTGCTTAAATACAGACAAATGTCACATGATGATGAATGAAAGAATTGTGCTGGGACAATTTATCTATGCTGATGGAATTAAAGTAGACCCTGCTAAGATAGAGGTAATTCTGGAAATTCTAGTTCCCAAAACACAAAAAGAGGTACACAATTTTTTGGGACATGTGGGGTATTATAAAAGGTTCATAGAAAAAATTTCAAGAATTGCATCCCCTTTATTTTCTCTACTTTAAAGATGTGGAATTTTTTTGGATAGGGAAATGCAAGCAAGCCTTTACATAATTGAAAAAGTGTGTTTCAACAACCCCTGTTTCGCAAGGAATAAACTGGAGTTTGTCATTTCATAAAAGGACAGATTGTCCGTCACAATGTAGCCTTTACAGTTCAGAGGCATGTAGCCACACATCTCTTCTCAGAGATAAGCTACCATCGCCCTAGCTGGTTTATTTCTATTTCCGGTTGTAAGCATATTTCAGTATTTTCCATTAATGAAATGAAGTATTATTTCCGCTGCATCTTTGTGTATATGGTTATCTCTGTATTTTATTGCGTTCCTGTTTAAATCCGGATCATTCATATAGCCACAAGTGCATCTGATATTGTTGTGGGAGTTGTGTTGGGTCAGATGGAGGACAGAAAACCTTATGCCATCTATTACATAAGCAATAATTTTACCCCAGATGAACTGAATTACACGGTGATAGAAAAAGAATTTCTTGCATTAGTGCATTCCATAAAATTACGGGATATCAAGTGCTTGTATACACTGGCCACTCTACCATTCGTTTTCTAATGAATAAACCAATAAATAATGGTAGGGTTACTGATTGGTTATTGTTGTTACAAGAATTTGATATAACAATCCTAGATAAACCTGGGAAAGACAATGTAGTGGATGATTTTCTTTCTAGGTTGACCATTAGTGATGAGTACATGCATGTTGAATATCATTTTCCCAATGAATATATTTTTTCTATTTCAACTCACTCACTGTGGTATGCAGACATAGCTAATTATATTGTTGTAGGAAGACTCCCACAACACGTATCCTCACACGAGAAGAAAATAGTTTTTCAGCAAATTGCAAGATACTCTTGGATTGAAGGAAACCATCACACTGGGTTAGATCATCAGATCAGGCATTGTGTGAGGGAAGATGAAATCTTTGATATCCTTAAATATTTTCATGAAGAACCTTGTGGGGGTCACTTTGCAGATAAAAGGACAGGGTATAAGGTGCTTTCAACATGCTACTATTGGCCTACTATATTCCAGGACACAAAGAAATTTGTGCAATGATGTGACAGTTGTCAAAGAATGGGTCAACCGCTCCAGTCAAACGAGATGGCATTACACCCTCAGATAGTATTAGATCCATTTGAGAAGTGGACCTTGGATTTTGTAGGGTCAATTAATCCTCCATCTCAACAAAATTCCTACATCTTGGTTTGCACAGATTATGTCACAAAGTGGGTTGAAGCGAAGGCACTAACTAAAGCTACATAATAGGTTCTTTCAGACTTTTTGTTTGAAGACATTTTTGTTTGCTATGGAGTTCCTTGGGAAATAATCACAGTTAGAGGGTTGTAATTCACATTTCATTTGATCCAGAAGCTAGTTGAGAAATACAAAATCTGTCATAGGATTAATTCACCTTATCATCCACACGCAAATTTCCAAGTGGAAAGCACCAATAAGGTTATTGAAGGAATTCTTACCAAGATTGTGGCCAGTTGTCGAAGGAATTGGGTTGATAAACTACCAGAAGCACTGTGTGCATACAGGCCTACATGGAGGAACACTCCAGGATTCTCACCATATGAATTAGTGTATGGTAAAAATCATTTATTTCCCATAGAGTTCGAAATAAAGACACTGAGAACAACACTACAACTGAATCTAGATTTAGCTATAGCACAGAAACAACGGCTAAATCAGCTAAATGAACTTGATGAAAAGATGTTGGCTTCCATTCAAAAAATAGATATCATCCAAAAATAGAGGGCTAAGTGGCATGACAAGTTCATCAAAAAGAAGGTGTTTTAGAAAGGAGATTGGGCTCTACTATATGATTCACGATTCTAGGATTTCAAGGGTAAGCTCTGCGCTAGATGGCTCGGTCCTTATGAATTTGATATGATCTTTGACAATGGGATTGAGAGATTAGCCACCATCAACAATGTTAAGACACCATTACTTGCTAATGGGAATCATCTTTGGTTATATCACAAACCAGATTCAAAAGATTCATTTGTCAACATTGTCTCAGAATTTGATCTTCAAATTATAGGAGCAAGGGAAAGTTCTCCTGCTTTGCCAAATTTTTAATCCTCAATAAGTTAACGGATGAAAACCAACTTTGTTGGCGGCTGATACACCAAAATAAAAATAAAAAATAAAAAAGAGAAAATTTAATAAAAAGAAAAAATAAATTAATAATATATAAATAAAAATATGTCTTTGAAAGCCCGCATGGGTTTGGCCTCGTGGTGAGCGAACAGTCTGCTAAGTTGTTCGTGTCGGTGTGTAGGTCACGGGTTCAAGTCTCATCTTACCCTGAGGGGTCGTTCCTTGTGGGCTGGGTGGTTCCTCCTAGCTATTATAGTGGCAACCGGTGGGATTCGACCCCGTGTAATGCAAGTACGATACCACCGCCGTTGCTGATTAAGCTAGATATCAAAAAAAAAAAATCTGTGTCTTTGAAAACTTCATCTAGGGGCACAAGTAGATAATGGTAACAGTTGAAAACCACTATTTGGCGGTTGTTACATGTCTTTTCCCAGTAACAGCATCATCTATTTCATACATGTTATCTTATGTTGTTACACACTTAAGTCTTTTCCTTCTTTCTTTAAAGTTTTTCAAAGTGTTGTAAATAATATTTATGCTTTAAAGAGTAGCACTAGCAATTACATATGTTGTTACCCCTGTAACAGCTAACAAACTACAACAGTGAATTGGGCACAATCGTCTACCTTAATAAATGATATCACCCGGATATTGCCGCCAAAATAAATGACCTAATCAGCATGTTGTTGCCAAAATCAATCATGTCACCAATACTTTTCCACCACATCACCGCCGATGAGTCATTTGAAAGGTATATTAATTTTGTTTATTTAACGTTTATGCCAATTAATATGATGTTCCATCTGATGGACAAGGACAACCGTCGTATTAAAACTTGGGGGAAGGGTGAATCATTTCGCAATCTGTAATTTAAATCAAACGTAAAGTGACATACCTTGTAATCATTGGCAAATCCTACAATCATTATCATATTTTTATGTCAAGCATGTTATAGGTTACATTTAAGACATATTTCCATGACCCTGGATTAATAATGAGACCATAATGCATATTGTACGATCCCTTGATCCGACATTGCTTCTTTTAATGCTCTTCTTTTACTGCCCCGATATCTATCCCAATGAAGAACTGCATCTTCATTTCACAGAATTATCAGAAGAGAAAGTAGACAGAAAATAGAGGGTATTTTCTAAAGCAGAGATGGGAGGATCAACGATTAGGCGCAAGCCCAATTCCACGGAGGCATTGGAGAATTTCTCTGAGGCATGCCAGATTTTTAAAGAGGTGGGATGGTTCGAATTCTTCGAACAACTCAAAGGGTCGGAAGAAATTGTTGCCTTGGAGTTTGCCAAGTATTTGAACAAGAATCAAATGGAGGTCAGGGGGTTGAATTTAGAAGTCACTGAAGAAGTAATTTCAAGAGTATCAGCATTGCAATCTGAAGGAAAAAGATGGTTTAGCCAGAAATCAATGATCCTTCCCTCAAGGCAGAATTTCTGCAAGGGGAGGAACAATTGGAGAAGAAGGGCAGGGGAATTGACTGATTGTCGGTTCCTCATCCATGGGGAAATGTTGTCTTATACATTATCAAATAAATTACTTATGAAGGATGGGCGAAAATAGTGTTTAATTATCGTTTCCCATTGTTAAACCATCTCCAACACAGGTAATTGGTTAACCTTCCATATTTCTTGTTGGAGAACCTGAAGCATATGTTTGCTGCTGTGAAGGTTGCTTCGCATATAAAATTAATCATAATGGATACCCTATAATGCCAAGTCCAAAGCTGGGAAGATTTTATGAGAAGAAATATGAGGAATTCACATAGGAAGCAAGTTGAAACCCCCGCTGATGCTCTAAAGGAAGCTAGGGTAACTGAAGAGCAAGGGAAATCCTCTGGAAGCATAATCAAGAAAAAATCACTAGAAAATCCAATAGGTGGGAGGACACCAAAAAGGAGGGTTAGAGTCAACACCCAGCCAAAGCCTTCACCTCCATCTAGAAAGAGTTCAAGTAAACATAAGGACGCAGGGGAGAAAAAAAAGAAGAATAGGCCCATCCCGAAGAGATTCCTTTACCAGGTAAGGACGAGACCCAAACCCTGTTGCGTAAAGTTGAAGAATTAGAAAAAAAAATAAAGAATTAAGGCAACAATTAGAGGATAGTAAATAAGAAACAAGGGTCCCGAGTCTGGATACCTTGGCAGAGGTTGTTGATAAGATGGAAATAGAAACTACACCAGGTTCTGTATGTACAACATGTGCTAAGAATTTAGCAACATTCAAGTATAAAGTTTGTGTTGCAAGTACCATCTCAATAGAAACCCAAACTAAACCTTGGGAAGTTGTTACACAAGAACCCATTGATGATGTTGTTGTTACACAAGAACCAGCATCTGAAACAGAGCATCCCATGGTGATTGACTTGGAAGATGAGACACAAGAACCTGTCGACAATACTGTTGTTACACAAGAACCAGTAGTTGTGGTAGAGGTTCCTCAGGAAGAAGTAGTGACAGTTGATCCACAAGAACCTGCTAATGAATTTATTGTTACACAAGAACCAACAGCCAAAGCAGAAGAACTTAAATCTAGAGATGTTGTTACACCCCCTATTGATGTTGCATGTGAGAGAACATGAAATCCTGAAGCAGGATGGTGTTCAAAAAATACTTTTGTTGATATCAGAATTATAGAAATGGAAGCAATTGACACTCTCTTTGCAAAAGGGAGTGATCTCGTTGGAGGAGCATAGAAAAGTTGTAAATACTCTCAAAGAATATAGGGATAAGAGGAAGTTGATGGAAGACTAGACAATATGGGAAAGGAAGAAAACTGAGAAAGAAAAGGAGGAACGAGTGCAACAGTTACAACAGGAAGTTTAGAACTTAATAGATGATACAAATAAGTTGTACAAACTTGCCCTGAACCTGTTGGGGTATAGAAGGCCTTCAACATCCTATCCAATCTTTCTTTTGGAAAGAATTTTTTTGTTTCAGCTAAAATTTGTCTATGAGAATAGACCTTATATGGGTAATTCTACCCATACTTTTTTAGATGTTTTTCATGCATGTGATTTTGATGAGCAAAGCATACTTTTGAGATTTTTCTACATAATATGATTTATGAATACGCTAGCCTACATATGATTGTATGCATTTTCTCCTACATGGGGAACTTTCAGTTGCACGCCTTCATCTCTTTCATGACAAATCAAGTGGAATGGCATCTGGCCATGAAGTCATCTAACACCAACGAAGAGAAGGCAACCTTCTGGATAAGAGAAGAACCAAGCATGGCTACTGAATTGAGGTGTGAATTTAGGAAGTTTCTGAGTACCCCTGATATGAGGGAACATTCAGCCATATACAAGAGGAGGATTGTCAGATTTTGTCTCAACCTCCTTTCACAGCTAAAGAGTCGAGCGTTGACTGGATGCCTTAAACGTATAGAGGATGGTAGTGCAAGTCTGCAGGAGTGTGACCCTTTTGGGTTTCCTAATTTTGTGGTTGTTACAAGGGTTCTAGAATATGCTCAGATTGTGATTCAATGGGAGCCTTCTAGATAGGGCTTAGATTTAAGTATCCCTTCATTTGGCTTCCGGTCGAAGAATACCAGTCCCATTACCAATTGTGTGATTATGAAGAGGAATCATGGGTGCATCAGTTGATGGCTACGCAGGGCTACAGACCAGTTGACAAAGATACTGCTTGTGCTTATAACTTGACAGATTTAAAACAACGATACAACAATAGTACCTGGGGATTCTACATGAGGACATGCAATTTCTTCAGTTGGGGAGAGAAGTTGGGTGCATTTTTTAAGCATATCTTAGACACCTCTTTCCCCATTTTTGATCATTCTCTCTCTATAAACATATGAAATTTATGTCCCAATTACCATTTTCGCTGGTTATAAGAGAAATCCTTTCTCAACATATTATTTTTCCATATCTCATTAAATATCAAATGAAGTGATGTCTTTTTGAGATGGCTAACAAAGGTAATTGTGGAAGAAGTTTTTTGGTTATTTTTCTTTCAGGTGTTTCCTACAACTAAGGACTAAGACCAAGCAGTTGTTTTTGTTACTCATTGTTCCACTTTGAGGATTTGTTTTTACAGTCCGAAGTTTTGTTGTTACACCTCAAGTTGTTGTTACACCACAACTACCAAAGACCGTGGTTGTTGTCTTCAAAGACAGTCGTCAAACATCATGAATCGTCGGTCAAATGATCTAAGCGGTTATGATTATGGAGATGGTGTAACTTGAATTGGTCTTTTATTTGGAAACTATTTGTAATGCTTTATGTTTTTATCTTAATATTCATCAGCATGAGAATCATGAGATTCTCATGGATGATTTGTTCCCTAATTTTTGGGGCTTGTAAACTTTATAAAAAGGTTTAGTTCCATGAAAAGGGAACGATAACATAGGAACTTCATCGATATTTTGATCTTGCAATTTCCAATCACTTTGAAAATAAAACACTTCTGGTGATATTCATACATATCTTGTGTTGATTTTTTTAACTAGTTTCCATTTCATCCCTGCACCCTGCTAAGGAGGAACGACCCTCCTCTTTAGCAGGGATTGCAGTAGTAGTAGATTAGTTATTTTCGTTTGTTTTTATTTTAAGTGTGGATTCATTAATGTTGTTATATGAATTGTAGTACTTATGCACTTATGTTTTTAGATTCGTTATATCTTGTTACACATGATTGGTTAGAACTATAATATTTAATCAGTTGATACAGTTTTATTAATGATGTGTGACACGCATGTTCTTTGAGAAAAACATGAAGTGTAATGAGTGAATTTCATTCCTGTAGAATGTCTTTTTTATTAATGCTTGAGTGCTTTAAGTTCTGGAATTGTGTTCAACGGATTTTTCTTTCATTTCTTTTCCTAGATGTTATGTATCGACACAGATAGTGGAGATACCTTTGAAATAAACAGACTTACCCTGGTTGACAATTAAATATTTGCAGTTCAATCAAATTAAATAGTGATTAAACAGCCACAATAATCGGCTAGGTCTATGCGCTTTTAGAACTTTTGAAATCCCATGGAAGGGACTTTTCCCAAATATGGGATGCCAATTAGGGCAAAACCCTCCCAAAACTTTTGGAATCTTATGGGTAGAGGTTTCCCTCCATGTGGTCAGATTATTGAAGGTTTTAATATGAACCCTAGCTTTTCTAAAAGCGTTCTGTAACAACCTAGTTCCAGTCAAAATCCAATTTTTTTCTTTTCAGGTTTTAACCAATTGAGGGGTCCTCCCTCTGGGAGTTTCTCATCCACGAATTTTGTTTATGGAAACTCTTAATTTTCTATATATTTTCAAGTTAACAAATGATATAGTGTAATATAATCTCAGCTAGCACTTAGTTCCTTCCCACAACATTCTAGATTTTAAGGGGGAGTCTAATGAAGACCCCAGTTATGATATCATGAATTTTCACCTCTAATGTTACTTGAACTCCCTAATAGTTGATTCCATCAGGTCCAGTATTTTTCAATGCACCCTTACTAAGGTTTCAATGATTGGTATATCGAGTTGAAGTGGGGGTCTTTCATGAATTTTAATGACTCGACAATAGTCTTCATGAACCATTTCCAATTGCTTATTCACTATGATGCTAGGATTGATCTCCTAGCGAATTTAATGAAAACAATATTATCGATATCTCTAACCAAATCCAAGATGGAAGAGATAAAATAAAATGATAAAGGTGGAAATTCCCCATCAATTGTTTTTTGGAATCGTTCTTGAATTCTTTATTACTATGTCTCTTTTGGGAGTATACATTGAAGAGCAAGCCATATTTAGGCTCAACAATTGGATTTGTTTTATTCACACTCAGGAATCCTTTATGAAATCCTTCCTAGTGTGTTGTGATTGAACATTGGTCTTACAAAAACGAAAACCAGGACCACATGCTAATGGAATTGTGGGTTATGTTGATTCTCAAACCACATCCAAGGACGGAAGAGAAAAAAGCAAATGATAAAGGTGTAAATTCCTAATCAATTTCTCTTGGAATAGTTATTGAACTCGTTATTACTAATTGTCTCTTTTGGGAGTATACATTGAAGAGAAAACCATATTTAGGGCTTAGAAATTGGATATGTTTTATTCAAAATCAAGATTAATCCTTTATGAAATCCTTCCCAATGTGTCATGATCGAACATCAATCCAACAAGACCAAAACTAAAACACATCCTAATGGAATTGTGGGTTTTGTTGATTCTAGTACAGTGAGTTTGACTGCAATTCAACTATTCCATATGTCTTTACAACAGCGTTCCTGCAGTCAGAATCAGACCACAATTGCTCCCCATATGCAGATTTAAGTGGTAAACCTTGTTCAATATTCTAATGCCAAAACAAATCAACAATCCGACAAAAGGAAGAAGAACAAATTAAATAAGAAAGGAGGTGGTGGGCATGGAGGGGGAGATAATATAAGAAAAGCTATAAATAATATTGGTCAGGCTAAAAAGGAAGAAAAGAACAAAGTGAAGTTTCCTTGCAAGCTTTGTAGGGAAGACCAGTTGACATGACTTTGCCCCAAGATATAAGATGTGCAACACTTATTAGCACAACAAGCCTGATCTAATCATCACCCTATGAATGACCTCGGTTAAAGATTTATTAAATGAACGTATTACAGAGTCATGTGCTGGTGTGTGTGTCTATGTTATTTAAGCAACGGATCGATCAGATTGCTGATATACAGACACTTGAAATGCAAAATAGCAGAGAGACACAGTAAGCAAATACAAGGACACAATAAATTTATAAGGAGTTCAGCCTATCCTCCAGGGCTACGTCTCTAGTCCAGCTCTTAGTGGTGGCCTTCTTTTATTGTGTATTGAAGCAGAGAATTACAATGAAGGAGCTCAATATGAGTCTCCTGAAACAGATTGGCTTGGCAGGGTGGTTCTTGGATTCCCCAAGCCACTAGAGTACACAGACTCTTTTACTTGCCAGCTCTTTGACCTCTCTAGTCTGACAGATCCTCTCAGGGATGGCTTGAATCTCTCAAGCTCTCTAGTGCTCGATTCTGCCTTTAGTCAGCTCGGCCCGATATCTTCTTTCTGCTTTTTGCTTTACTAGTTATTCTCTCTTTGTCTTCTGTCTTCGGTTCTTCCTCTTCGTGTGTGTCCTTTCTATTCTCAGTTCATGGCTTTAAATCCATTCAATCCCATGGTGGTTTGATTCCTCTTCCACCTCTGTCGGATCGCCTGCTTGCAGCTGTGCTTGGAGTTCCTTGTTCGGCATCATCATCAGGCTCACAGGGAGTGGCCACTTGTCCTCCTGCAAACTGCGCCAGCTTGCTTCATCGATTTGGTTCTTTTCTAGTGTAATGAGTCATCCACCACCTTGGTAGTCAAAGCAGACCTCAAATTCTTCTAAATCGCGGCTTATTCCCTCATTAAATTTAATCTTCCCATCGGAAGCGATCTCAGCCGTTAGATCTGGAACCCTCATATCCGATGCCATTCACTCGTCCTGCGCAGTTGACTAGCTCAACCGTTAGCAAGCGATGAGTGGTGGTTTTCTCTCTCCTCTGCTTTCCACGCATCGGGCGCTAAGTGGAATTTCTCCGATTTCACCAAACCTGCTTACTGCCCAAGGATGCCCCTGATCAATACCACCAGTTTTGGAGCGGGTCCCACCTTTAGCTCTTAGTCGTTTGTCCCATGTTTTCTCGGCTCCCATGCGACCGAGTGCTTGGGGCCTCTCCTTCTTGAGGGTTTTTGCCCGGCGATGCGTGATTAGTGCTAAACGCTAATCACGCATCAAAAACTCCCTCTGTTTCCCAATCTGGGCCTCCCAGGGTCTAATTTCGCCTCTTGTGCAGTCTCCATGGGCCTCGATCAGCGCGCTTTGACCGAGGTCCTCGTCGTTCCACGCTGGCTGCCAAATACCACCGGTTTAGAGGTGTTTTTGATCGTTGTTCTTAATTCTTTGAAGTCTGTCCCGACCTGATACAGCCATGGGTCCTTTGTTTTTCTTTATAGATCCAATTTTGATCACAGCCTTCCCACTGAAAAGCTTTTGGACCACCAAAAGTTGGTTTTATTTCAAGCATCGACTAAGTGATGGTACTGCTGTCTCACTTGCCCAATCTCAATCCACTTTGCACTGCTCGGCTTCAAACCCTTGAGTCCAATTCTGAGGTACTCAACATCTCCTCTGCGCGTTGTCCTCAACTTCCTGTCCAAGATTGTGTCTTCCTGCAATTCATTAAGATATTTAGGTAGTAGGTCATCAATAGAAGGCAACTGACTCTGCTCTTCAGGATCCTCAATTAGAAAAGGTTCAAACAACCTCAAGCAGTCTGCATTTACCACTGAGTAGATGTCCATGTAAGCTGGTAGATCTAGGCGAAAGGCATTTTCACCAATCTTTTCAAGTATTTTGAAGGGTCCATACCTGATAGACTTTAGCTTTTTACCTTCACCTTGCATCCTATCCTTGCTGATATACAGCCAAACCTGGTCTCCAACTTGAAAACTATGCTCCATCCGATGCTTGTCATGCCTAGCCTTGTATTTGTCTTGGCTCTTTTCTAGTTGTTCCTGTACTGCCTGGTGGATCTCATGGATCTGTTCAATGAACCTAGTTGCCTTGTCCACATCACTGTGTCCATCAACTGCGGTATCTTTACCAAAGACAAAATCCAAAGGAGACCTTGGTGTGAAACCAAAACAGGTCTCAAAAGGAGATCTCTGTGTAGAAGAATGCTTTGCTCTGTTGTAAGCATGTTGCACATAACACAAATGTTCATCCCTAAGCTTAGGATGTTTGTTGCAATATCCTCTGAGTAACTGGATCACTATCCAGTTAACTACTTATGTCTGGCCATCAGTTTGTGGATGAAAAGTTGTGCTTTTCTTCAGTTTGGTGTCCATTAGTTCCCACAGACTTGACCAAAACTTCCCCAAAAATCGGGTGTCTTGATCAAATATAATGGAAGTGGGTAATCCAAAATGAACCCATACATGTTCAAAGAACAGTTTTGCAGTTTGTTTAGCTGTAATCTGTTTATTACAAGGTATCAAAATACACATTTCGCTGAATCTATGCACAACAACATATAGATAATCATGACCTTTCCTAGATTTAGGCAGACCTCCAACAAAATCCATGGAAACACTTTCCCAAGGGTGAGAAGGTGCTGGTAGTGGAGTGTACAAGCCTAGTTTTTTGTTGTTGGGCTTGCTCTTAGCACACATAGTACACCCTCTTACATATCTAGAAACTATCTCGTTCATTTTTGGCCAATAGAAAATTATTTGCAGTTGTGCAACTGTTTTACTTACCCCAAAGTGACCTAATATCAGAGAAGTGTGTGCTTCTCTAATTATCTTTACTCTCTCAGTTTGTCGAATGCAGATTTTCCCACAATGATATAAGAGTCGGTCCTTTACATGATAATCCAATTCTTCTACTCTTTTGCCTTGACCCAAAGTTGCGTATACATCTTTAAAGTCTATATCTTGAGCATATTGTTCAATGTAGCTTTCATGTAGTACAGAATTATGCTTAAGTATAGTAGATGCACTTATAATGGGTCTAGATAACATGTCTGCAACTTTGTTATGTATGCCCTTTTTATACCTGATGACTAAATGAAACTGTTGTACAAAACCCATCCACCTGTAATGTCTTGATTGCTGCAACTTAGTTTGGGAGTGTAGATATTAAATTGGTTGTTGATCAGTATGTATTACTGTCTCCTTTCCCATTAAGTAATGTTTCCACTTTTTCACACTCTGAACTAATGCATACAATTCTTTATCAGATGTAGGATAGTTAACTACTGCAGGATTAAAAGTTTCATAATGATAACATATGGGTTTACCATGTTGTGTCAACAATGCTCCCATGGCGTAATCACTGGCATTTGTTTGGATCTCAAATGGTCTTTGTAGATTAGGCATTGCTAGTACAGGTGTTGTACTAATCTTTTCTTTCAAGGTGTCGAAGGCTTTTTGATGTTTGCCTCCCCACTGAAACACATTGTTCAATCCTATTGAAGCATGTAAGGGAGTTGCAATTGAGGAAAAGTTAGAAATGAACTTCCTCCAATATTGTGCTACTCCTAAGAAGCTTCTCACTTCTGTAGCAGACTTGGGTTTAGGCCAGTTCACAATGACTGCCACTTTAGAGGGATCTATTTTCAATTCACCACCCCCTACTATATGACCCAAATAATTTAGAAATGTTTTGCCAAATTCACATTTTGAGAGTTTAACATAAAGTTTTTCTCTTTTCAAAACATCTAATGTCTGCTTAACATGCTTTAAGTGTTCTTTGCACATTTTACTAGAAATTAGAATGTCATCCAAATACACAATAACAAAATCATCAAGAAAAGGTGTGATTACATCATCCATTAATCTCATGAAAGTAGCAGGAGCATTGGTCAAGCCAAAAGGCATAACCAGCCACTCATACAATCCCTGCTTTGTTTTGAAAGCAGTCTTCCATGCATCTTGTTCTGCAACCCTGACCTGATCGTATCCACTGTGAAAATCCAGCTTGGTGAAATAAACAGCTTCCTTTAGTTGATCTAAAAGATCATCTATGCGAGGAAGGGGATAACGATTTTTGATTGTTATCTTATTCAGTGCTCGATAGTCAATGCACATTCTCCACGAGGCATCTTTATTTCTCACCAAAACGATTGGTGACCCACATGGTGACATGCTAGGCCTGATGAACCCCTTCTCAAGCAACTCCTGCACCTGCTTCTTGATTTCAACATTCTCTAAAGCATACAACCTGTACATTCCAATGTTAGGCAATGGAACATCTTGCTGCAAAATAATATCATGTACTATTTCCTTTTTGGGTGGCAGACCTTTAGGCTCTTAAAACAAGACATCATACTCTGAAACAACCTTTTCTAAATTAGCTTGATGTTTAGTATTACAGCCCTCAAATACATTGGTTTTATCAGGTTTCTTTTCCTTTACAACCATTAGTAAGAATTGCTTGCATGAATTTATCATTCTTTTCATCTGCCCTGAGTTTATGAGAGTATAATTATTCTTAAGCTTGTGGGCTCTTACAAAGTATTCGATTCCATCTTTAACAAGTAGATACTTGTTTTCAACTCTATAGAAAATAGCCTTTCTATCATATAAGTAAGGACTCCCTAAGACAATTCCACATATATCCAAAGGAATTATGTCTAACTCGACCTCATCTACAAATGTTGACCCAAAAGAAAACTTGAGTTTGCACTGTCTAGTCACTTGTAGTTGTGCTTTATCATTCAACCATCCTAATGGGTATGGTTTCTTGTGAGGTGTAGTTGCTAATCCAAATTTCTTTACAATTGCTTCAGAAATCAAATTTACTTGTGAGCCACTATCAAACAAAGTATCAATCTTGTGATATTTGGAAACAACTCGAATATGGAAAATCTCATGTCTTTTTCTCTCATGTTCTTCATCAATAATAGATTGAGTAGAATTACTAGTAGATGCTTCATAATTCTTACCTTTTATACCCGTGGCTGCATTGGCTTTTTCATCTCTTGAGTCTGACCCCAAATCTTTCTGGATAGATGTAGCAGTCTTCTTCTTCTTGCCCTTGGACTTCTTAGGTCTCAGCTCTAGATGCAGAAACCAGCAATGCTCATCATCATGACCATCCTTTTTACAGTGAGTGCATGAAGCTTTACTTTTTTTTGCAGTGTTAGCCTTCCTTGCTTTCCACTTCTGCTTTCTTTTCTCCTTGCTCTTGCTTGCAGTGGGTTGGGATGGTCCCCCAACTTCTGGATTTCCATTATTTCCTCTAGCTTCTAGATGACTAGCTTGTACAGATACCTCATCTATACTAGTGGGATTAAACATGAGGTTGGTATGCCTCATGTAGCTATGTAGACCACCAATGTACTTTAAAAGAGTCTCTGGTGAGTCTATTGAGATCCCTAGAATCAATGCTCTCTTTCTGAATTCTTGAGTGTACCCTTGCACACTTTGCCCTTTCAACTGCCGAAGATTTTTCCAACTCATCATGGCTTGTTGCATGTAGGCCAATGGATAGAATTTTCTTAATTGTAGAAACAAAGTCACTCCAGATAGAGATAGTCTTACCATGTCTTTTCATGTCAGCTTGGGTTCTACCTTCCCACCAAACCAAGGCAGTGCCTCCTAGGTGTAGGCTTGCCAGCTGAATTTTGCTCTTGTCTGAATCAATGTTCTGTACTCTGCAATACACATCAATTTTTCTAATCCATTTGTCCAACTTTTCAGCATTTAGCTCTCCATCATATATAGGCAAGTCAAATTTAACATCTAGCTTAATCAAAGATGCTTTCTTATCATACACAGGGCTATTAGGAGGTGTAAGAAAGTTTTTCTCCTTCCCTTTTCCTTTTGAGTGGTCATGGGAATGAGATTCATCTTCTTCTTTATCTTGTTTAGAACTTGATGAATCTTCATCCTTATGCTTTCTAAAGTTGTTATCCATTTCTTCTACCATAGACTTTATAGCTAGGAAACTTTCTATGAATTGAGGGTCTGGCCCCACAGAACCTTCCTCTCACATTGTCTTCCGAGGATAGGCTCTCCCAATTTTAGGATTAGTTTCGACCAACTCTCCTTCTCCTAATTTGAGCTTTGATCTAGTAAGCATTCAACAGCTAAACCAACACAAGCTTGACCAACCTTACAGCCTAAAGCTCTAATACCACTTGATCTGATAATCACCCTATGAGTGACCTCAGTTAAAGATTTATTAAATGAAGGTATTATAGAGTCATGTGCTGGTGTGTGTGTCTATGTTACTTAAGCAACAGATCGATCAGATTGCAAATACACAGGCACTTGAAATGGAAAATATCAGAGAAACACAGTAAACAAATACAAGGACACAAGAAATTTATAAGGAGTTCACCCTATCCTCCAGGGCTATGTCTCTGGTCCAGCTCTCAGTGGTGGCCTTATTTTATTGTGTCTTGAAGTAGAGAATTACAATGAAGGAGCTCAATATGAGTCTCCTGGAACAGATTGGCTTGGCAGGGTGGTTCTTGGATTCCCCAAGCCACTAGAGTACACAGACTCTTTTCCTTGCCAACTCTTTGACCTCTCTGGTCTGACAGATCCTCTCAGGGATGGCTTGAATCTCTCAAGCTCTCTGGTGCTCAATGCTGCCTTTGGTCAGCTCGGCTCGCTATCTTCTTTCTGCTTTTTGCTTCACTGGTTCTTCTCTCTCTGTCTTCTGTCTTCGATTCTTCCTCTCCGTGCGTGTCCTTTATGTTCTCTGTTCATGGCTTTAAAGCCATTCGAGCCCATGGCAGTTTGATTCCTCTTCCACCTCTGTCAGATCGCCTGCTTTCAGCTGTGCTTGGATGTCCCTGTTCGACGTCATCATCAGGCTCACAGGGAGTGGCCACTTGTTCTCCTGCAAACTGCTCCAGCTTGCCTCGTCAATTCGGTTCTTTTCCACTGGAATGATTCATCCGCCACCTTGGCAATCAAATTGGACCTCAAATTCTTCTAAATCGTGGCTTATTCCCCCGTTAAATTCGATATTCCCATCGGGCGCGATCTCAACCATTAGATCTGGATACCTCAGATCTGACGCCATTCGCTCGTCCCACACAGTTGACTAGCTCGACCGTTAGTGCACGATGAGCGGCGGTTTTCTCTCTCCTCCGCTTGCCACGCATAGGGTGCTGAGTGGAATTGCTCCGATTTCACCAAAACTGCTTACTGCCCAAGGATGCCCCCGATCAATACCGCCGGTTTTGGAGCACGTACCACCTTTAGCTCTTATCCGTTTTTCCCACGATTTTCCCGGCTCCCACGCGACTGAGTGCTCGGGGCCTCTCCTTCTTGAGGATTTTTGCCCAGCGATGCACGATTAGCTCTAAGCGTTAATCGCGCATTAAAAACTCCCTCTGTTTCCCGATCCGAGCCTCCCAGGGGCTAATTTCACCTCCTACGCAGTCTCCATGGGCCTTGGTCAGCGCGCTTTGACCGAGGTCCTCGTCGTTCCACACTAGCTGCCAACTGCCACCAGTTTAGAGGTGTTTTTGATCGTTATTCTTAATTCTTTGAAGTTTGTCTCGACCTGATACAACCATGGTTCCTTTGTTTTTCTTTATAGATCCAATTCGGATCAAAGCCTCTTCAAGTCAACATGCCATACGCAATAACCCCTTTACCTAAGGGAAATAGTTGGTTGTTGATGCTAAAAATAACCCTGGTTCTTAACATTGGGGGACCCAAGGCGGTCCCAATATTGGGGAAATTCAAGTGAATATCTATATGTTTAATGTCGATGTGGACCTTTCAACTCAAGCTCATAATTATGAGACCCCTAAGTCCTCAAAGGGGAAATAAGCTTTTGGCTATATAATCCTATGCACATGCATAAACCTATGGTTGAGCCAATGCCTTGTATGCCAAAAGGTTCGACACAAGAACTTATGCCTAAAACTTTTTTATCACTATCATCCACATTAGATCAAATGTGGCAAGTAATGTTTTCGATACTTAGCATATAGGGTAGGGATTTTCTGCTTTGCATTCTACATTAGGGTGTCATTTTAAACTTTCCACAAGATTGATCCCATTATTTTCTGGCATGAACCCTTCTCGTCAATTTTCAAGTTTCATAACTTATTGGTAGATTCAACCTTTATATGGGTGCTCTAGTTAGTACCTTTCTAGCCATTTGGCACCCATGTTATTATCTATCCCAAGAGAAAACATTCCCCAAGTGTCCATATCTCGTATTCCTTTCTTGCATTGATTGTATGTATGTTCCCAATGCTAGAATTAGTTTCCTTGCTCACAACACTCATTTAATCTACTATATTAAAGCATTACTTTATCCTTCTTCAAGATTTTTGTAATATGAAAAACACACCCAAAAAATTCATATATTATAAAAAAAAATAGGGGTTGAGAAGAAGAGTTTTTTAGTTTTATGGTGGCAACGGTCATGAGTCGTATCACCCTTGAACAAACCACCAAGCTATGAGTCTTCCTCCTTCAGTGGGTTATAGTTCGACTGTTTAGAAGCCCAAACTTGTTTTTTAGATTTTTACTCCATTGATTGGTTACTATTCCAATCATATGGAGAATTTGTTGATGTCTACTATGTCATGTTGATTTTGGGTAGCATCGGATGTGCTCTAGCTCCGAAATTTTGTGGAGGGGCTAGAACACATGAGATCTCCAGAACCCAAAAATCATTTAGAGAAATTCCAGTTATTAAAATAATTAATATTTTTAATGGGTTCCTAAGTCTACACTTAAATAAAAATGTTAATGGGTATTAATAAGAAAATGGGTGAGAAAATTCTAAGTGATGAGGATCAAATCTGTTTTAATATTAACCATTGATTAGGGACTTAATCTTGGTCATTGATTCATCCACATGAAAAGTATAAGAAGAGACTTGAGGGTTAGTTGGAGACACACTTGAGAGATCAACGAACTTAATTTTTCATGGGCATGGTTTGCTGAGAAAATTGAATAAGTGATTTGTTGCAGCTAGAGGGGAAATTCGGTAGAGGGACTTCAATCCAAGGTCGAGAATACATAGCAAAGAGGCAGAGAAGCACCAGGAGAGCTCTGACGCAGTGACAAAAAGGGATAGCTCTGACGTAGTGATGCAGTGTCGCAGATGTCACAGAGGGAGATATCTAACACAATGACGCATTTTCTTATTGACGCAACTCCTAGAGGAGGTGACACAATTCCAGTGCAGAGCTTGGAGCAGGCATCGCTGCCCAACACTGGGAACAACGCAGTCACCTATGGGGTTTGCTCATTTGTCTCTAGATAGAGGTACTTCTGTCGTGTTTATTCTCTGTTGGGTGAGTTGGATTTGGCACCCTAGTTGTATTCATAAAACTGCTTAATAATACAAACCCTCTACATGTTGCATTGGTTTTCTTGAATTGGGATTTTCCGGGGACAATTGTCCAAAAATAACGTTTTCCCTTGTGTATTTGTCTCGTTCTATTTTCAGTTCATGGTTTGTATGTATATGTAGTCATCATTAGTGTTTTCATCGTTGTTTAAATAATTAAACAACTTTTTGAATGTAAAAACAAGTAGGAGATGGTAAACCAATGATTGCACTAGGATTTCTGATGTGTAGATTAAGAAATTTTCACATGTCATAGGCTTATATTGTTGTTCATTCTTGAGTATATGTTTTCTAGGTCACCATTGTGTTGTGCTTATGTTCAAGGGAATTTAATTTTATGTCAATCATTATGCAATTGTCTCTTGACTCATTATGTCAACCTTCCCGTTGTCAAGTCACTTTCAATATCAAGAAGTATCTTTGTCATGTACTTGTGTCAATATGGAAGGTTTCCATTAAATTCTTTATAATGGCTCTTCTCTCATCGACTACAAAAAATTACTCTAATATTTTGTCTTAGAGAAGCACCCTTGCCAGATTTTCATCACTGATAGGTGACCTTGTGCTCGACTATGATATTCATCATTGGTCATTGACTGAGTAGTTTCCCTTTTGTTTGATATCAACACATATATTCACACATTGGAATTTATGCAATACCTTTGGTTCCATTATCACCATTGGTGGAATTCCACACCTTTGTCAGCGTATTTCATTATTATTTGGTTCTCAAAGGGTCTCATCCATGCTTTATTCCATTTGGTTCATATAAGAGACATACTTGGTCGTGGTGCTTACAATTCTTCATTTGAATCCTTCCAAATATTTGGTTTTCTGGTTACACTCATGTTGGTTGATGGGGGATGCCTCAATCCCCTCCTTCCATTGAATATTTCCCCATTAACATCAACTCTTTGCTCTAAGAATAAGATCTAAATTTTCATTTAGTACCTTAGGATTGCAATCAATAGTAGGCTCCCTCATTATTAACAAACTGAATGCATCAATGTCTCATGTTCAATAGATTCTACAATACTCGAATTTTGCATACACTATCCCTCTAATGAACTCTTCAAAACATAAAATTTGAGTTCAATATGTACTCTTTGTTCTGGAATAACATGTACATACACAACTCCTACTCAAGCAAAGTGTGTATATACACTAATCTTCTTCAATCAACTAGTGTATTCCTTCGAATCGCGCTAAAAAAATTAAATGTGTGCATTATTGTGTATTTTGGGGCAAGGTTGAGAAGTTTCATTGGGAATTTGCATCTTGTAGCGTACCTCCAATAGCCCAAACTAGCTTCAATGATCATTTAATGATTCCTTGGGTGGAGGAGAGGAAAGAGTACCAATATGCTCTTGGTTTTTATTCTTGTCCATGTCTGCCATCCCTTAATCATTTAAGTAATCTTTTAGTTTTGGAAACCCCTATTTCCTTGTATTTCCACTATTCTTCTATTATATTGAAAAGCATCTCCTTCTATTTCACTTTCATTGTTCTAAAGAGGAAGAAAAAGTAAAGGAGACATTTGGTGGCCTAAGGCAAAGGGGTTCACAGGATAGTTCTAAGCAGTGCCTACAACAAAAGATCAGATGTATCAAAGCCTTCTATTGTTGTTCATTAAATTGATTAGAAACTCATTGTGTTCTTCTCTAACTTTGTGTCTTTCTAAAATAGATTATGATAATGAATTATTTTATTGAATATAATTAGTTAATTTTTCTTTAAGAATGTTTTTGTCATCTGTTACTATTTCTTTTTAGTGTAGGTTTTCAAGGGGGATTTTGGAGTAATGAAACTTGGCCAATGGATCTACTTCAGTATTCAATTTTCCAAGTCATCAAACCCTTATCAATAGTTAATGAAGATTCCTTATTTTCTCTTTATGATTCAAGTTAATGTTTCTTCATTTTCTTTGTTACAGTTAATAACCTTAATCATAGTAAGTAATTTTCAATAAGAATACATATATAAGTTGGCAATTATCTTCCCAATAGAAAAATTCCCTACAACTTTGAAGGTGTGACACTCTCTAATAAGCTACATTATTTCACCTTTAGGAGCACAAAGTTTATCTAGCATGTAAAGCAAACTATCATGCAGATGATAATAAACATTGTTGTCACCTTCTTCTACACAACTTGGCCTTGTAGTTGTTCAAACACCTCCTTGAAGTCACCATCTTCTATGTGCTACTCTTTGTTTGCAACATGGATGAGAGGCTCCATATGCATAAGAGTAATCAAAGTTGTGATATTGGATATGAGTGGTCTTGAGAGTTGGTCTACCAACTTATTAGTTTTTTTCTTCTTATATTTTAATATAAGATTAAAATGTTGTGAAAATCTTGCCCACTTGTGGTGTTTATTTTTTTGGAGCTTACTTTAGGCCTATAGATATATAATATTTGATGATCAATGCGGATGACGGTCTCCTTTCCCATCGAATATGCTTCCATTTCTTAATAGCATGAATCAAAGCATCTAGTTTCTTGTCATATGTAGGTCATCTCATGGCTTTGTCATGGAACATTTTAGAATAATGGAAAAGTAGCTTACCTCCTTGCATCAAGATCGTTCACATAGCATATCCACTTACATTGATCTCCACTTCGAAGGGAGTTTGAAAATTGGACAATGCAAGAACTCATTCTTAATTATTCTTTCATTTCAACTCTTCAAAATCCTTATGTTGATTATTTCCCCACTTGAAACTCTTTCCATTGGTTGTTATAGCATGGAAAAGTGTAGCCATAATTGAAAAGGATGCTATAAATTTTTGAAGGTACTATATTGTCACCACAAAATTCTATTTCAATGACATTAACAAGATCTGGTCAATTGATCATCGTGTACATTTTTGTAATTTCAATCTTGAGATCCCCTCCACTAATCACATGCTCAAAATACACCAAGGATTGCTAAGAATATTCAAATTTCTTAAGGTTTGCTAGCAATTGATGATTTTTCAATGTCTCTAACATCTACATGAGATGTGATATATATTCTTCCGAAATAAAGCTATAAATCAATATATAGTTTCAATACAAACGAATATAAAAAGGGTTTAAATACATCATACAAACTAGAAGACGTTACCAACCATTTATATCCACATGCCTCATCTTAAAGGTAGTCTTCCAAGTGCCTTCTTTTATTTGAACCTATTGGTATCTCAATATGCAACCTAATGAAGTACTTGGAATGTTGTAATTGATCTAGCAAGTCATTTATGCTAGGCAAAGGGTGTTGATTATTGATGGTGATATTATTCAAAGCTCTATATAGCCAATCCACATTCTCTAAGTCTCATCCTTCTTGGTTAACTATGGTGATAGTGTTAGAAAATGAGAAAGGTGGAAATATTTTATTTATATAGATAATTACTTGTGACTTTCTTATATTTATGTTCTTCTTTTATCTTTTAGTTCATCAAGTAAATACCAAAACAATAGCACAAAGATCACAGACACCATATATAGGCGGATAGTCAGGGGAAAACCCCTATCTAAGGGAAAACCTAGTCAATAACTCTTCCTTTATAAATTCCTGAGATAATCCAAGACTCTTGACCTAGAAATGAACTTCCTCCACACCAATTCATCCCTTTTCTTGCTTCTTTCAGAAGATAACCCTTTAGCAATGACTTCTACCTAGCAACAAAAACTTGTAGTAGAAATTTCGACCTATTAGTGACTAGCAGCAACAACAGTAGCAACAGCTTTGAATTGACAAAAGAGACTTTGATCTCCTAGTGTAATTTACATGAAAGAGAGATAGATAGCCCAAAATTTCAATCTTGACCTTTTCTTCCTTCTTCTCCAACTTCGTACTACTTTTAGCTTCCTTTTCCAACTTCACACTTTTTGTTCTTCTTCTTGAATTTTTGTGAGAGAGACGTCTCCAAATGAATTCAAACTGCTTGTATATATATGCTTTTGGTGAGGTTGAATTACCCAGTTTGAGGTTGATCTGATCTCCTTGAGGCCAACTTGATGTGGAGGTGACAAATAGGTTATTTGACTTAATAATAAATATTTTTACATGATTCAAATGGACAATGACTGTAATGACTCATAATAAATCATAGAAATCCCCAATGGGGACTTTCACCTAAAACATGATGACCCAAGCATGAAACCCATGCTTTAATAAGTCATAATAATAATAATAAATTATTTTTCATTCTTTTGATAAATACATTTCATTGTGACTCAAATACAATTTATGAAGACCGAATCTAGTTACATTCTTCAACACTCCCTCTTAACTAGGGAGGTATTCATACTTACATATACAAGTACATGGAATATCTCAAAACACATGAATCATGAAGAGTTTAGGCACTTACGATGACATGGACTAGATTCCTAACTAGGAAAATCTATCCTTGTGGGACTAAGATGGACTAAATCTTTCTGCCAGTCTAGGTACCATCAAGCTTACTTGCTAACCATCAACCCAAGGATCTAGGTGCATATCCAAGATTAGAGCTCCATGACCAACGCCACCCTCCCTACTAATTCAAGATCTAGACATCAACACATATGACGACTAGATGTTCTCCCAAAAAATTTACACACTCAATGCCTTAACATATCAAATCTCTCTAACCTCAAGCATGTTTTGCAAAAACCTTAAGAGATTTACTTGAAAAGTCACAACCCCTTAATCAATAACAACCTTCCAAATATTCATGAGTAAACACAAACCTTCGGGGTCTTATGACTTCTTAATGTTGCCTCAGAATTCATCAAAGTAGAACTTTGAGGCTTCCCAAATAAATCTTGACAAAGGTTTCCTCAATTATTCAGCTTCCTTTCCTACTTCACATGCAACACCTCAATATTCATTCTCCAATTTTTCTTCTTCAAGGTATCCATCATGACTATAATATGTCCTCCCTCTCAACTTGGCAGATAACATTTCTTTTATCTTGACTTCTTAACTTGGGGATATCAACTTCTTTCTATGACATCAGAGAATCTTTCATGGCTTCCATCCTTCTTGATCATCTGTAGTCATATAACTTCATTCGTCAGGCTTATCAAATCAACTTTACTTACGAACATATTCATCATCTTGAATATTATGTATCTGCACAACTTAGAAGCATGAAGTTAAATATATGAAAGCATTAAATACCAAAGCTTAGTTATGTTCATAATCAACAAGAGACACATAATTTTATACTTCAACTTCTTTTGCTCGGATAAGGATATAACCCCTAGATCACATTAGTAACTCAATCAAGATATCAGTCTCATTATATCTAGGGCCTCAATATTTCTTCCATAGATATGACATACTCTAATATAATATATTGCAAACCGTAGAGGAAAGTCAAAAAAGTATAGTTATACAATGCATTCAACAAATTTAGAACTCATATGATATACTTCTACTAGGATTTAATGCAAGCCCTAGATTCCGTGCAAGAGACACTAAGCCTTAGAAGTCAACAAATAAAACAATCTTAACACAAAATTCAAGGTTTCAACGATATGACCAACTTCAACTAGGGTTTGTTGTAATCCCTAGATTTTAACATCATAATCAAAACATCATCACGTCATATCAAAATTTTGTTAGGGCTTAGTTACAAACCTTAGAACTTATCAACAAATAGGTTAGCACAAATACATATCTAGCATAAATATGCACAAGTATAACATATATAGGACGAACCCAAGACTCAAACATTAATACATTTAAAGTTAGACATATAACAATATAGACCAGACTTAGGTTTCTGATCAGATAGACAAACATGTACCTAGGGATTCATTACAAACCCTAATTTTCCAAAACTTCGAAGTCTAGGAACACATCACCATCAACCCTAAAGGACTAGGGTCTTCATAACAAAACCAAGACTCCAAACATGACATAATCATCAAAAACACAAACATCAAAAGAACGGTATTTTCTAGGTTTCATTAGTAACCCTAAGTAGACTAGGGTTTTTCACATTAGCATTGACATACCCTTAGGTTAGGGTTTTATAGGGAACTTGTTAGATTTCCAAAAAATATGATTATTAATTAGGGTAGATTCAATCTAATTATTATTCTCCCAAACAAGAATCTTTATGATTCAACAGTTCTGGACATAACACTTGTTAGTAATGTAAAGCATGTTTCTTAGAATGAATGAAAAAACCTTTATCGTGAAGAGAAACAAAACTTATAG
Source organism: Pinus taeda (assembly GCA_000404065.3). Taxonomy (NCBI): domain Eukaryota; kingdom Viridiplantae; phylum Streptophyta; class Pinopsida; order Pinales; family Pinaceae; genus Pinus; species Pinus taeda. The sequence continues at coordinate 95,567 of APFE030056030.1, read as the reverse complement.
TCTAAGACATACCTTTGAGTTTAGACAAACCTTTTAGGGAATCAATTCCAATAGATCTTCTATGCTTTGTCTTGTGAGGTCCTTAATCATAGCATCAATATTTTCCTAAACAAGGAAAATATATAAAATAAATATGATTAGTATCTAGTGTAAACACATCTAAATAAGAAAATCAAAACCAAATATAAAAGATAATACATGGAGTAAGATACTTATCTTTTGAAAATGGTGAGGGCTCCCTCTTAATCCAACTTCGAGGGATACATAAAACTTTAACAAACAATTCAACGATATCTTTTAAAAGAGTGTTAAACCTATAAGTGTTGGAAATAAAAATACAAAATAAATCAAAAACTTAAAGTGGAAGGGCTTAGTAGTATAGGTCCTTCAATTCAGATTCTTTGATCTTGTGCTTCTTTGGAGATCCTTCTTCAAAGATCTCTATTTCTCGGATTTTCAAGACAATCACTTTTATAGTGACCCATCTTGTGACAATTGTAGAATTTGATTTTGGATATGTTTATCTTTATTCTAGGCCCTTTAGTCTTCTTGAGTGATCCTTTTTTCTTGTGATGAAAAGAGTAGAAATTTGAAACTTTTTCTTCTTCATTCTCTTTGCTGCTTACTAGAGAAATCCTAACTGCAAGCATTCCATAGTTGTTCGAATGTAGGAGTCTCCTTCCAGTTGTTGAGACCTGATGAGAAAGAACTCCATGGTGTTGGTAAATCTAGAATTGAAGTGATTACAAATTCCTTCTTTGGTACTATCTCATCAATCGCTTGGATTTCATCCCTTAATCTGGCTATTCTCACAAATAAATATGCCACAGTGTCTTCCTTGTCATTTTTATATATCTTAGTTCTTTTGTAAGGCTTGTTATTTGACTAAGATTCTTGAGAGTGAATAATTTTGATAATGCCTCATACATCTCTAGAGCAGAGTCTATGTTGGATATATAAGGGATGAGTTTATCTTTATTCCATCCACCATTAGTGTCATTGCCAATACTTTTGTTTCTCTGAATTTTTCTTTTTCTGCATCACTTGACTCATTAGTAGGATCCTTTACCTTCCCTTGACTAGATCCAAAACTTTATTATTTTTTAGGATGAGGTCTACTCTCTTCTTCCAAGCACTGTAGTTAGATGCTCCTTATAGCTTGTTTTCTGCCTTCATTGAGTGATACATTGTCCTTGAAGATGATAGATTTGACTTCTTATATGTTCCTTTTGATAACCTTTATTCAAAACTTCGTATAACTCCTTATTCTCCTTTCAATAGATCTTTGAGCTACCTTTTTCCCTTTTTCACCTTAGCTCTAATACCATGCTAGAAAAATAGAAAGGAAAAAATATTTTCTTTATATAGATAATTACTTGTGAATTTATTATCTTTTTAGTTCATCAAGAAATTACCAAAACAATAGCACAAAGATCACAAGCACCATATATAGGTGTACAACCAGGAAAAAAACCCCTATCTAGGGGAAAACCCAGTCAACAATTCTTCCTTAATAACTTCTTGACATAATCCAAGACTCTTAACCTAGACATAGACTTCCTCCACACCAAGTCAACCCTTTTCTTCCTTCTTGCAGATGATAACCCTTCAGCAATGACTTTGATCTAGCAGCAATTTCGACCTAGCAACAACAATAACTTTGAATTGACAAAAGAGATTTCGATCTCCTAGAGGAATCCACACGAGTGAGAGATAGATAGCCCAAAATTTCAATCTTGACCTTTTCTTCATTCTTCTCCAACTTCACACTCCTTTTAGCTTCCTTTTCCAACTTCGCACTTTTTGTTATTCTTCTTGAACTTTTGTGAGAGATATGTCTCCAAATGAATTCGAACTACTTCTATATATAGGCTTTTGGTGAGGTTAAATTACCTAATTTGAGGCCGACTTGATCTCCATAAGGCCGACTTGGTGTCGAGGTGAAAAATAGGTTATTTTACTCAATAATAAATCTTTTTACATGATTCAAAAGCCCAATAAGGGTCTCTTTAAATGGAAAATGAGTCTAATAATTCAGAATAAATCCTAGAAGTCCTCAATGGGGACTTTGACCTAAAACATGTTGGGTGTGGATCCTGATTATCTTCTTTATTCAAAGGTATCGCCGCATTGGACCCCAGTTCATAATGGGGTGGCAAAGCCGCTAGTAAAATATACACTGCAGGGGGGGTCCAAGGTGGGGATGGCTGCGACCTTTGGGAGCCCCCCCCGGTAGGGGATCGGGGGCAGCGCCCTCGAGGCTAAAAATAGATGTAAAATTTCCTTGTAAAATGTTGTAATTTCGTAGTCAATCTGGGTCATTCATTAGGTGGAGATCTGACGGTAGAATTTATGTTTGATTTAGGTTTTGTGCCATAAAAGGAAACCCCTCGCTATATATAACGGAATTGTATTGCATCTAAGTAGATTTGTATTCTGAGCGAGAAGAGAGAAGAGATTGAGCGAGAGAGAAGAGGGAATTACAGCGGATCTGCTGTAGGTTGTATCTCTTCAATTTTCTAGATAATATAAAAGGAAGGACTGGTTGTTTCTCCGTGGGTGAACCATGTATATATGTGTCTCTCTTGTTTTATATGTTTTATGTGTTTGTATTTCTGCAATATATTTTATGTGTTTCATTGCTCTGTAATATATATAGTTTTCTAACAACATGATGACCCAAGCATGAAACCCATACTTTAATAAGTCATAATAATAATAATAATAATTTATTTTCATTCTTTTGATAAATACATTTCATTGTGACTCAAATAAATTTATGAAGACCAAACCTAGTCACATTCTTCAACAAATCGCTGACCAACAAGTTAAGGTGTTAGGTAAAATTACACCCTACTCCAATAGTTGTTACGACTATTTCTTCACTTCATCACTTCCATGATGGATATTCTATATAGCCCAATGTTTGGAAATGGAGACCCTGACAACAATTGCATCTCATGTTGCACTTTCCTCTTAAGTGGTGATCTGAATCTTAGGGTAGGGATCTCATTTCCTAAGTTCTGATGTATAAGTCATAAAGTCATATTTTTCTGTAAAAGGGAACTTAATCAATATTCAATTGATGAGTTCAAACCTAACCAAAGTTGAATCCATCAACAAGACATCTTATAAGAAGGAAATAGGAAGAGGGTGAAGGTCAAGAAGGAGAGGTCCCAAAATTGGCCTCATTGCATGTAATGGTTCTTCTTAATGGAATTCTTCTTCTTCTCCAATTCCTGATCTCTCTCTTCATATTTTTGTGGCGTATTCAGTTCTTGCATTTTTATCAATGTTCTTGTGATTAGTTTCATGGAAGATCTACATGTTTTCTCTCCTCCTCTCTCGGCATTCATGGCTTCTAGGTCTTGGTCCCCATGATCTAGATCAATGGTATCAAAGTGGGTTACAACTCCATGGGCATGAGGGTTTGAAGCAAATTTCAATTTTAAATTTTTACAGCAATATTCAACCTCCTCTTAGGACTTTCGGAGTCCATTTGCTTGGCCATATACTATAAGTATCATAGTTGGTCCACAAGCATTACAGGGTCTTCCACCTTCGGATCTTCATTCACCATTGCATGAGAATTTTTACATGGATTCACTACATCCAGTGGTCTGCAAAACAAAGGGTTTGTGATGCCTATAGAAATCCATGTTGCTCTATAAACTCTTAGCATCCTTTATGGACCTCTACACTTGGTATTCTCATATTCATAATTATTGTAGATTTATACAACCATGTCATAGCTTAAAAATTTTGTATGAAGGAAATAAAAGCTTGGACAACTTCATTTCAAGGATTTCTCAGCTTGTTCATGGTGGTATGGCCACCATAGAAGCACAATAATGGATGAAATGTATAGCTGAAATCTTCTGAAATCTTCATGTAGGTGCTACGACCTCCACGAAGCATTTCATAAGGCCTACAATAGCTCATTTGAAAGATTCTTGTTTACTCAAATGTTTTTTTTATATAATTTTATTTTGTTTCCTGGTTTGAAAGATATGATCGATTGAAGTCACACATGTTAAAAATGTTGTTCAACCACATGTACATTGAGTTTGACAAAACAATTTAGCACTTCAAATATCGTCAAAGTTCGAGTATCTTATATCAATGGAAATATATCTTCAATACCTCAAATGGGTATTTGATGGAATTTGATTTCATCATCTATAGCAAACAATATCAACAAAGTTGCAGCAATAGGTCTATTGCTAGAAAAATTCAAAAAAAAAAAACATGGTTTTGGGTCATCCACAAACCCAAGGTTATGAGCAAACTAAACAAAACCATTCTCTTAATTGGTACTTGGCAAGGAAAATTTTAAGGATGGAAATTTATCTTAAATATTAGAAACATTAGTGAATCTTACTAATGCATAATATGTAAATTATAATATGCTTGGTGATATTTTAGTAAAAAAATATAAGCTTCTAATGATTTTATATAGTCTTTATAAAAATTTGGCAATTTTTAAGGTGAAATAATTTTTTCTTATAAAATTAGGGCAAATCCTTTTTAAGAAAAAATTGGAATTGGCGAATCTTTTTTTTGGATAAAGCATGGAAAATTAGCCCATCTGCGAATATTACCCCCTAAAATTTTCCATGGTACTTGGCACATCGAAATCACGATGGTTATGGGTCATCCACAAACGCATGGTTATGGGTTAACCAAACAAAACTCTTCTTTTTATTGGCTCAGGGGATATTGTAATCATGATGGTACATTAAACATAATGGGGTCCCTCTTTTTTAGCATTTTGAATGATAGGGACCATCATTCTCTTAGGGGGTAGGATTGATCACTAGTGTTCCACTGAGTGAGGGACTCTGTCAGTTGGCTTCTAATGACTTCTAACCTACTCACTTGAACTTTAAAATTTTGCAATTCTTTTGTTGGGAGAAGGATGGTGTTGGATTACTGTTGACATTTTTAACAAAGGGTTAGAATTTGAGAATGGCTATCAATTGGAAGGTGAGGGTAGCTATGAAAAGTATTGGCCCCTCCAGAAGGGATAGAGGGAGGATATCGGTGCTCCAAAGGTGGCGACTCAAAATGCATACCACAAACTAGTAAAGATCAAGGGCCAGTTCAAAGGATGAGAAGAAGAGCCCCATACATGGCTATACATTAGAGAAATTTTGAGGTCAAAAATGGAACTCAAAACAAAAAAGTGCAACCAAAATAAAGTTTATAAGAACCTATAGGATTCAATATGATGATGTCAACCATGAGGGGTGATTCACCATTTTTTGAATAAAAGATAAAAATATTAAAAAATAAAAATAAAAATAAAAAACTACATTTTCAACTTATATCCCTATGATTTTACTCAAATTTCGAGTGAGAGCACTCGTTAGATGCAAAATATAATTCTTCATCCAAGGAGTACCCATGTTTCATACTCTCGATGGATCCCACTACACGAAAAAAGAGAAATACATGAAAAAATGTGATTGCAATCACATATTTTCATGTATTTCTCTTTTTTCGTGTAGTAGGGTCCATAGAGAGTATGAAACATGGGTACTCCTTAGATAAGGAATTAAATTTTGCATCCAACGACTAATCCTACTTGAAATTTGAGTAAATCGTTGGGAGAGAAGTTGAAAATACAAGTTGAAAAAAGTAGTTTTTTTCTTTTTTCCCTCTAAAATTTGATGATGCAATCAAATCTTATTGTATTATATCCATAATTATTTTATAAAGGATGCCCATTTTAGATCTCAAATTTTCTCTAATGGGATATATGGGTGTCAAAAACACAACCAACAGAGGGAGAGGATGGACCAACCACAGTAGAGAGACCAAAGCTAAGACAATCCAATAATACTTTGAAATAAAATATCAAAACTGGAAGACAAGTACCTTTGAAGTGTCGATAGATCCAATATTTCCAGAAGAGTCTCGCAAGGTCCCCCCCTACATTGCAGTCATGGCTCCAAGGGTAGAGAAATCGAGAAGCACAAAGCAATGAAAGGTCCCTGAAGTCTTTAGGAATTCGATCATGCAACCCTTAAGTGACAAAGAGACAAAAGAGATTGAGATTTGGCTAGCTCACATCAAGTTCCCAATCGAATCAAAACCAGGAAATTCATCACTCCAACTCGAAGGATACATCCCCCTTTCAAGTTGGGATGATGTCATAAATCCAGAGAAAGCCTATGTTACACCCTAGCCTATAGACTCCAGTTTCTCTCTAGAGTAATACTATGTCTCCTTTGCAAATGAACCAAGCGGATTCCTTCACACGAAATGAAATTAACAAGACTCTCATGCAAATTACAAGTTCTAGAGACCTAGATGTCTCTCGTCATGCTGCTTCTTTGCATTTTAATCTGAATTCCTGTAGGTTCACACACTACAATAATCTCATCCAAATTGAATTCGATTAATTTCCACCAACTTGAAGGATTTAATCGCACAAGGGAAATTAAAATTTGGTACAGTCTAAAAGCTAGAGGAGCTACATGGAAATTTTTTAGGGACATGGCAAGCATGTGGTCAACATGCCCAACGCCTGCTACCTCGACCACAAGTCAGGTGATATAATCATTATTTTCACCTTTGATATTCCAATATTGTATGCAACAGAGGCTTTATAAAACTTTAATATGGAATGTTGAAATAATGCACCTGTAGATATTCTTCCACTGCCTTACACTTCCATTAATGAAGCTAGGATATAAAACCATGAGAGAGTGCCTTATGGTATTGTCTTTTGTCCTAAGACAAGTTGACCATCCTCCAAGAAACAGGCCAGTTGGCTTGCACATCTACTTTCTTGTTTTGACTCCTGAGGATGTGGAAGAAAGAATTATGAGAAAAAAATTCTAGTAAGTTGACAATTATGTTAAAAACAAGACTTAGTTGGTTGTTCTTAGGGAGCAATTTGTTGTGAAGGTATTGAATGGTAATAATGGAGTCTCACAAGATAGTTATCTTGGAAGGGTTCCTTTCTTTTCAATTTGAAGCCCAAGTGGAAGTCCATACATTTCCGCCATGTTGTTTGTCTTTTTTTCGAGACCCCAAGAGTACCTAATTTCATGGTTTTCTTTGGGGTTCAAAAGAATCCCCCTCCCCCTCCTACCACCCCTAAATTCAGCTCTTGCATTTTTATCAATGTTCTTATGATCAGTTCCATGGAAAATCTACATGTTTTCTCTTCTCCTCTCTCGGCATTCATGGATTTTGGGTCTTAAACCCAAGATCTAGATCAACTGGAAACCCTTAGGCTCTTGGAACACTTCTTTGTACACATACAAATTTTATCCTCTCGCAAGTGTTCATGATCTTTAGTACATCCCTCCAAAGATGCCTTTACCTTTACCAATTCATCTCCTTAACAATTCTCTTTTAAGAAGAGTAGTACGAACTTCTAGTAGAACTAGTCAATATCCTAGTTTGGTTAGAACTTACCAAAGAGAGATTAGATTTGCCTTTAATCACATTGATGATATAGGACTTCTCATCCTTCATTGAGTAGTATCTGTTTTTTTCCCGAAACTTTTTCTGGTAGCATTGGACAGGTGCTCTAGTCTCTAAGGTGTCAAAGAGGCTAAGGAACACTAAAACTCCAAAACCCAGAAAAAGTTTCGGGAGAAAACACTTAGAAACCTCTAAATTAAATAATTTATTAATAATTAAAAAGTTCCTAAGTCTAACTTATAAAAATTAATTAATTAATGGGTGTCAATTGAGAAAATCATTTTTTCTCTAGAGACTTCCAAAAAAGTGACTTGACAGAGTTTAAGATGATCTGAGCCATCGATCATGATTTGGTCTTGGTCGTTGATTCTCTAGAAAGAGATTATAAGATCAAGTCAAAGGGGCTTAGAGAAGATAGTTTTGCAAGTTGTGAGCAAGGTAGTTCAAATTCCCTAGTTTGCAGTATTCAGTGAGGGCACAGTTCGAGCCTAGGAAGAGCATTGGAGAGAGGGAGCAGCAGAGATTTGGGAGCAGAGGTCCATCTGATATTTTTCTTAGTTTTCCAGTGTCAAGGAGGTAGAAAAAGAGGAGGTTGAATTATCTGCAAAAGAGGTTGATTTGTGCAATGCCAATTAGCTAGAAACCCTAGTTCGAGTAGCCAGAAGAAGATCATTTTAATTTCTGGAGGCTGTATTAGTGTTTGAAAGGTAGAGTGAATTCATTCCAGAGACAGAGGGAGGCTAGACGTCCCAATTGGAGTCAAATCCGGGGTTGTGCAAAATTATTCTGAGCGGCAATGCAAATCTATGGAGGAAGTGTGAATTCCATATGGAGGTGCGAGTTACCTAGAAAGAGGTCGGATCAGTTGTAAAGGAGAAAAGAGTGTCTCCAATATATTTTTCCAGTAGATTGTCGAATATTTGCTAGTTGGGCAACCAATTGTAATTATTCCCTCAAATTACTGCATAATAATGAAAACCCTCATCTCTTGCACTGATTTTCCCTTTAAGGTTTTTCTAAGGACAACTGTCCAAAAACAACAATGTTATTATTGTGTGTGTGTGTGTGTGTGCATCCATTTATCAGTTCATGTTTTATTTCCACGATGTATTTTTATTGGCGAAGAATTGCAATGTGAATTATTCCCTATTTGTCGTTAATAATTTAACAAAAGACAAATAAACTAAGTTAGGAGAATAATTTCTCGATGTTGCAATTATCACATATAACTCACACTTATAGAAAATTTGATCTTACAATGCTTAGTAACCATAATCTTTGCACCCTTATTTTCCCATCCCAATGGGTATAAGTGAGGATGGTCATGATCTTCAATTCAAGCTTGCTAACTATATTATATGGTGTAAGGGTGGCCCATGAACACCATACACATTTTTCTTCCTGACTTGGATCTTGATATGGAAGAGTTGGTCATCTCCTTCTCTTCCTTGGAATGAATGTTCCTCGGGTTCACCTCCCTATGCAATGCATTTCTTGCAATCTTTCATCTATATCTTGATTTCTCTGTAGCCACAGGTTTGAAGCCATGACTAGCATATTCTTCTTCATGGCATCCTTCTTTCAATTCCTTGGATTCAACTCTTAATTTATCTTCCAACATTGTTGATATGACCATTGATATTAAAATGGTTACAGTGATTTTTTGGATCTTTGCATTTAAGTGTAATTGTCATTGTCTTCTTATCCTTTCATTTCCACTTCTTATTTCTCTCCTTTGAACAATTTTAGTGATATTTCTACTTGGAACCACTTTCTTGTTTATTATTTGTGTCCATATTCTCTACATATTATGCTTGCAAATAATCCTCATCAATGATTTTCGGTTTAAAGAGCATTGCTTGCCTCCTTAAATGGACATGGAGACCACCTAGACAATTGAGTGTGTCTGGGTTCTTGGGAGATATACCCAACATAGTGGCTTGTTTTTTATCTCAATGGGTCTAATCTTGTACACTTTGCCCTTACTTTTTCCAAAAGTAATGCCAACGGATTGAGTGGTCTTCTTCATACCCAATAAGGTAGAACTAGGACTTATTGAGGATTTTTAAAACCTCCATGTGGCTTTCCCATCAAGTTTGGGCATGGGCCTCTAACTTTGGTTAGGAAAATGATACCTCTTTCTCTTCTCCTGTGTTATTAACATTGAAATTGATTTCTAATTTTTGAAATCATTGGTTCAACTTAGCAACATCAATCTCACCTTAGTACGGGCTAATGTCCACTTTTACTTCCACTTTAAAAAAATATTGGGAAAAAGTTATGCTAAAACTTGGTCGCTAGTTCTCTAGCTCCATTTTCAGCTCCTTTATTGGGTCTTCATTGTCTCTATAATTTTCACACGGACCATCTTTTAAGTTAGAGCTACCAACCTCCTTGAAAGGTCCAAACTTTCTTTCAAGAGTTACAATAAGAATTTTCATGTTGCGAAAGATGTCAAAAATATGTGCTTCTAGTTTTGAGAATCTCTACTATGAATCATCCCTTGGATTGTTATAGTATTCATTTTCCATGGTTAAGGTCTTGAGACTTCTTTCTTATGTCAATTCCTATATCTTGCAATTTCCTACAAAAACCCCAAAGAATATTGCTCTGATACGAATAGTATCTATGAACTACCATGGATATTCCACTAGAACAATTCATCCCAATAGATCTCAAAATTTTATGCAAACTCTTGCTATGTGAAGTTTACTTGAGATTAAGATTTAATATTACTAGCTTAGTGCAAAAATTATTGAAATAAAATTAGACTAACTTAAAAGAAGCTAAATCAATTAACATACAATGAACACAAGATGTACCCTAGGAAACTAGATATGTGAAAACCCAATGAAAAGGTAAGGACTATAACTTAATGGCTTCTTCTAAGTGATAAAAAAAAAAAAAATTATAAAGTTGAACTCACTATGGAGTTGCCATGGGCACTATGGCATGTATGGCTTCTACAAGGTCCTTTACTTCGTCTTCTATGCTCCAATATCCCACTCCCTTGCTTTTCTCAATTATGGAACAATAAGCAATACAATAAGAATGGGAACCCTTTCTTTCCTAGCAACCCAATACTTAGAAATGTTATCATAGTTGTCCAAGGTAATGGTTATGGATTTTGCATACATTAACTTCCAATGTTTTTACCATCTATAATCTTCTTGAAATCCCACATGTGACTAGCTCCACATGTGCGAGTAATGGGTGCTAACGTGGTATTCACTTGGTACCATGGTAGTCAATGAGATAGGTCAAGTTGCAAGAGGCATAAATTCCTCATGTGAGCTCCTATTGAGGTGATATTTCATTGTTGGAAAGCTCCCAATGTGTAAAATAGCACCAAGTGGCTAGGAACTTTGTTTATAACGTTTTGACCCTAAAAATGTCATTTAATGCCTCAAACAAGGTTCAAAAGCTTTTGGACCCCAAAATATGAAAACATGACCTACCTTTAAAATGGGCCCTATAAACTAATATTACCATTTTTCCAACCACAAGTATTAAAATAGATGACAAATTTTACATTAATCAATTTAAAATTAGCTTCCCTTATGAAGATAACAGCTTTGTTCCACAAACAAAACTCCCAAAGACAATATCATAAACTTTCCAGGCTAAAGGACCCATATCATACTCAATTTCATCCAGATACCTCACAAAGATGGCAATATTGAATCTACACTTAGTGATCTAAAATGGCCTCCTTACATAACCATGCCAAAGGATGGGGATTTAGATGTTCAAAGGTCTTCAATCCCAATCCTTTTCACTTCAAATCAAAGATGAGATTGCTCCAACTTTCTAATTCAAACAAAGTCTTAACCAACGTATTATTTACTTACACTCTAATGTGGAAGATATTCTCCCTACTAGATTTTATCTCCTCATTTTCATATCTCCCACTTACTAACCACTAAGTGACTTGAACTAGTCTTTATCTAAACTCTCAAGTTATTCAATTTGTACCAATTCATCCTCTTCCTCATGAAATTTGTTGGTTATCAAGAACTTGCTTCATCACTTATTTGTTATGAGTCCTGGAACTAGTTCCTAACATTGATCAATAGTATGCCCATTCTTTTAGCAATGTTTATATCTCATTGATGTTGTTGGTTTTCCTTCCTTCTGACAAGTGACGTTTGCATGCTTCTTTCCTCCTCTCTTCTTGTGAGTTGATTCCTTGGAGCTAATCAACTAAGCCTGTGAGGAATTCCCCTCACTCATCAACTTCTTGCCTTGAGCTTCAAGCTACAAGGATCTCATTCTAGCATCCTCAATAAGTGCTCTTAAAAAGGGCTAAATTTTTCTTCAAATAATGATGTAATCCCCCGGTGTACTTCATGAGTACATTGGGTGTGTCTTCCACTATGCCCATCTAGATGGCTTGTCATTAAGAAATAGCAACATATTCTTACATAATCTAGCTTTAACTCCATCATAGGTGTCGCCACTAAATATGTTGTCCTCATTCATATTCAAAATAAGAGCATTGTTTTTGTCAATTGGTGCTTGAAACAAATACCCAATCTATTACTAATAGTTCTTTGCCTTTATGTGGCCTCCATTATTTCCCACCAAAGCATGTCATGTTTCATCATCTTGTGTCATTCAGAGTATATCCTTAACGCAATGATAAAACCATGGAAACAAAAATAGACTTCCAACAATAATAATTGATTTTTAAGCTTCTCAACATCCAACATACTATCATATGGGGTCTTCCAACCAAGCAGAGGATGTCTCGCCATCTTGAGTCAAGAAAAACAAGTCTTTTGCTCATTGATAAAGCATGGCAACAAAATAGACTACCAATTGTTGAACTTCCATATAAGAGGCATAAACCAAGGTATGTTTTCACCAATACCAAATGGAGGCAGTGCTTTTAGCTTTACTTTCACATAGTCAAATCCCTTGCCTCACTTCAACTTCAACATGATGACTATTCACCAAGGTATGCATATTCTCCCTACTTTGTACCCTTATGGAGAAGCAAGCTTGGAATTCATGCTTATTTTCTCCATATGACTTTGCAACACAAGTTTTTCCATACTTGTCCCACTTTGCCTTAATGGGTCTCTACCCACTACAAATTGTTCATGAGTTTGGGTCATGCAAAAATTCCACAATGGTCAAGTTAACCATAATTGTACCCATTCTTATATCAAATAATGTGAGCCAAGATCGCCCAATGGCACTCATGAACAAATTTCTCAAATCTATTCTTCAATTACATACAAAACCCATGAGATCATGCAAAATGCACAAATAAATATGCAACTACCTCTAAGGTTTTAAACTAGGGAAAACCCTTACAAAGGAGAAAATTATAGTGTTTAATTACTAGACAAAACATCAATTACAAAATGCTATGTTTTGTTGGAAAGGTGAAACCTTCAATTCTTGCAACAAAATTTACATAAATAGTTGTTAACCGCATGGGCTTGTCTCACATGGTATGTGACTTGTCTCTTTGTGTATATTTCCTTTTGCAAACTTGTCAATATTTTAAGAATGCATTTTGCACTAACTTCGTTATATCAATAATTTTGCAACTCTTCTTTGATTCCTTCTTAACATCAAATTGAACTTATTTCCATGGCTGTGGAGCCAAACATGTGCTTACCAACTCTCCACCTCTATGTTGACCAAGAAATCATTAATGTTGGCTCCTTCACCCTAACAATTTATTTGGCAACATAACAATTAACAACTTGACATGTGTTTGTTTATGTCACTCAATATTTTAAATTTTTCGAATCATCTTCAACCTTCTTTAGATGTGGCCTATCGTTTATTGTCACCTAGCATTCTTGATAATCTTGTCTAGGAATCGGTTTGTCATTAATTGGGTTTTGTTGGTCCATTGAGAATGAGTCCCAACAAGTTTTTGGCTTGTTAATTTTTCCTATCTCTACGAAATTCTACATGGTCAATTAATTGATCAATAGCGCCAATTGACAATAGCGCCAATTGACAGTCAAATATTTTCAAACTTGTTTTTTTGGTAACCTTCAACAACTTTTTTCAGCATTACCATCCTCTAATCCCTCGAGGTGCAAACCTTTCCTCAAGTTCGAGAAACACATTCTATAGCCCAGTGTGACCCCGATGTGTAAGTATGTCACATCCTCAAAAAATAATAAAAATAATTTTAGCTAATGTCGCCTAATCTTAAATTATATATAACTTTTTATCTTATTAATGGAATAAGATTAATTATTAAAATATAACTATTTTATTTGAATGTATATTAAATTATCTCATGCTTTTAATAGTTAGTTTATCATATATGTGAAGTTGAATGGATCATAAATTTATCTTTAACAAAAAAATTACCGCGTTAAAATTCCAAATTAAGTAGAATTTTAAACAATTTTGCTCTTTACTAAAGTCAATGTCATTTCTTAAATCAAATGGAAAAGGTTAATTCAAGACAAAGAATCGAAAATCTTGCTCCAAAATCTTTTAATATCTCTTTCTAACGTAAACATTTAACATGTAATGTTTAACATTTAACATGTAACATTTTTAATATAATGTCGACCTTATTTAAAAATCAATCTAGTTATTATTATGTATAAACACAATATAAATTTAAAATATAAAGAGGTTTGGTAGATAAATAAAAATATAAATAAACTAGAGGTATGGTAAATAAATAAAACTTATTTTTATATTTACTCCATAAACATCTTTATATTTACCAAAACTCAAACAAAAAAAAATATTTAGGTGAAGCCTATGGGCCAAATACCATTTTAATACCATGGTCAACTACCATATTTATAAAATAGGTATGGTAAATAAATAAATATAAAAGAGGTATAAATAGGTATGGTAAATAAAAAAAATATATCAAATAGGATTAGAAATCAACATCTAATTATATACCAAGTTTATGGGCCAAATACCATGGTAAGCAAAAGAGGTATGGTCAATAAGTAAAAGTATAAACAAACAAATTTTTTTTTATATTTACTACCTAATCCACTTTATATTTATGAACTTTTAAAAAAGAGATTTTATTGAAGTGAAGCCTATGGACCAAATTATTATCAATACATGCAAAAAAATTATTAAGCTTAATAATAATATTTAAAATTATTATTATTATTATTAAATCTAATATTCATTATTACTATATTATAATATAATTTATTAATTTAATAACTTTAGATTTAATATAACATTAAATTTGTTTATTATGATTTATATTAATATATCATGATATATATTAACTCTAGATATATATGGGAGGGAAGAACAAAGACAAAGTGATAGAGGTGGAGAGATAGGGGAAGTCATAAGGGAGAGACAGAGATAAACTAAAGGAGAGGGGAGAGGGGGAATTAAGAGAGAGAGAGCGAGAGGAGTGAGAGAGGAAGAGAAGGGTAAGAGAGGGAGAGGGAGAGGGAGACAATAAGATGGAGATGGGAGAGAGAGGAGAGAGGGAGGGAGATAATGAAAAGATTGGAGGGGGGAGAGAGAGAGAGAGTGAGTGATGGGGAAGAGAGAGGGAGGTAGCAGAGGAAGGAAGAGAAAGAGGACTTGAGAGAGAGGAGGGAGAGAGAGATAGAGAGATGGAGTTGGAGGGGGGAGAAGGAGGGAAGAATAAAGACATAGAGAGTAAGAAGTGGAGCAAAAGAGGGAGTGACATGAGAGAGATGGAGAAAGAAAATGTATGTTTAGGGGTGAGATAAAGAGACAAAGGAAAGGAGAGAAGGGGGAAGAGAAGGAGAGAGAAGAAGAGAGGGAGGGATAAAGTAACATAGTTGGGGAGAGAGAGGGTGATGGGGGAAGAGAGAGGCTTGGAGGGAAAAGAGAGAGAGAGAAAGAGGATTGGAGGGTAGAGAGAGAGAGAGTGAGTGTGTGTGATGGGGAAGAGAGAGGGAGGTAGGAGAGAAAAGGAGAGAGAAGGAGGAAGAGAGAGAGGATGAGAGTGATGGGGCAAGAGAGGGGATTGGCGGGCAAAGAGAGAGAGAGAGAGTGTGTGATGGTGGAAGAGAGAGGGAGGTAGGAGAAAAATAGAGAGGAGGAGAGTGATGGGGCAAGAGAGAGGATTGGAGGGCAAAGAGAGAGAGAGAGAGTGATGGTGGAAGGGAGAGGGAGGTAGGAGAGAAAAAGAGAGAGAATAAGGATGAGAGGAAGGAGGAGAGAGGAGCAGCGATGGAGGGATAGAGAGATGGAGTTGGAGGGGGAGAGAGGGAGGGAAGAAGAAAGGCATAGAGAGTGAGAAGTGGAGAGATAGAGGGAGTGACAAGGGAGAGATGGAGAGAGAGTGTGTATGTTTGGGGGTGAGATAAGTAGACAAAGGAGAGATGGAGAAAAGGGGGGAGAAAAGGAGAGAGGGAGTGATATAATAACAGAGTTGGAGGGTAAAAAGAGAGAGAGAGGAAGGAAGAGAGAGGATGTGAGAGAGTGGAGAGAGGGAGGGAAAGATAGATGAAGTTGGAGGGGGGAGACAGGGAGGTAAGAATAAATACATAGAGAGAGAGGGTGTGATAAGGAAGATGGAGAGAGGGAGAGAGGACAACAAGGGGAAAGAGAGAGAAGCGGGGGAGAGGGAGAGAGAGAGATTGGAAAAAGAGAGTGTATGTTTTGGGGTTGATATAGAGAGACAAAGGGAGATAGAGATATTGATGGAAGGTGAAGAGAGGGAAGAAGAGAGAGATGAAGAGAGGGAGGGACAAAGAGATTGATAAATATGGAGTGAGAGAATGTGTGTGTTTTGGGGGGTGAGATAGAGAGACAAAGAAGGAGAGCTAGAGGGATATATATATATATATATGGAGGGGGGAGAGGGAAGAATATTTCTTGCACTAGATGCATTGATTTCAATGTAGATGGAGCTTTCTAATCCTATTTGATTGTTTGCACTAGATACAATTATTTTAGTGTAGATGTTGATTTCTAATGATATTTGATTGCTTGCACTAGATGCATTGATTTCAATGTAGATGATTTCTAATCATATTTGATTGTTTGCACTAAATGCATAGATTTTAGTGTAGATATGGTGACTTCTAATCATATTTGATTACTTGCACTAAATGCATTGATTTCAGTGTAGATGTTGGTTTCTAATCCTATTTGCTCACTTGCACTAGTTGCATTGCTTTGAGTGTAGATGTTGATTTCTAATCTTATTTGAGTGGTTGCATTAGATGCATTGATTTCAGTGTATAATTTATTTTCTAATCTTATTTGATTGCTTGCATTAGACGCATTGATTTCAGTGTAGATGTTGATTTATGATTTGATATAATTAGATGTATGATGTTACATTAATTGTAAAGTGATTGGATTAACAATGTGTATTGATTTCAATGTAAGCACAAAATATTATTGGCAATGTACATTGATTTTTGTGTTATAGTAATTTAACTTATTAATATTGAACAGCATGAGAGACAAGGTATGATGTTTACTACAACAGCTCGAACTAAATATTTAAATGGTTTACAATTTCAATTGTCCTTTTCATATAATCGATATGAAAAGATGACAAAACTAATAAGGGTGACAATAACAATAGTAGAAGAAAATAGTTTTGAGATTGATCACAATAAAAACTATTTGTAATTGACTACATTTTTATTATTCACATTTCCTATCATTCAACACTATTACATTGTCACTTTGCATTCAAATTGTTTATTTATCATTAAAGTTATTAACAATATTTATCATCTCAACAAACTGAGGTAACTAAGAAAATTTAAAATTAAAATAATCTCAGACATATTTAAAGACCATACACCCAAAATGGCCTATGGAATAAAAAATAAAAATAAAAAACATACCCCAAAAGTTAAACGTAAAAAACATTTTTTGACCCAGACAAACCATCGTCTTAATCGCAAATATATTGTGCCTTTTTCTTCAGAACATTGCATTTTGGCCTTTAATCCATCAACAAAAAAGAAAAAAAAGGATCGAAGATGCATCTTAAATAAAAAGAAAAAGAAAAAAATGATCGAAGATCAAAGTACAGGGAAAAAAGATCAAAGATCGAAGTTCAAGGAAAAAAAGATCGAAGATGCATCCTACAAAAAAATAAAAATAAAAATTGATGGTACAAGGGTAGCATATTTAAAATGATTATATTAATATTTGATGTATTTACATATTATTGATAAAATTAATCATATCTTCGATAGATTTTTCTTGGTTGCACACAACTGAAACCAACCTAGATCCATCTTAAATCCAAATCTATCATGCGCCGAGAGGGATCAAATTTCTCAAGGTGCAAACCTTTCCTTAAATTTTGCACTCTAAAAAGAGGTTTGCACCTCGAGAGATTTGATCCCTCTCGATGCTTGATAGATCAGATTTAAGATGGACCTAGGATGGTGTATACATCCTTATATTAGAATAAAATGTTTCAAAAAGCAATATATTCACAAACTTATAACTTTGAAAGTAAACTTATAGCTTCTAAAATAAAATTTATAACACATAATTAATAGAAAAATTTATAACCTATGGAATTAATAATAAAATGTATACTATATAACTGTAAAAGTTAATATATAACCCAAAAAAAAATCATTAAAATAAATTTTAATTTTTAAATATATTATGCCCACGGGGCATAGAGCAGGCAGTGACAGGGTGTTTCGTTAAGGCACTTAGTGATGTAAAAGTTATCGATTCGAAACTTTGTGGGCAAAAATCCAGCGATGCTAAGACTAGTGTGGCCAAGCTGGATGCAATCCCTGGGTGATTTTAATGACTTTGATACTTTCGGGTTGTAACTACATAAGCCACAAGTTAGACGTGTTAGTCATCTCAAAACTCACATTACTCACAACTTAAGTGTATTAGTCATCTTAGAACTCACATTACTTTATATATATAAAAAACATAATATCATGTGAAAATAATAAATTAAGTCTCCATTTTAATTCAACTACCCATCAAAATTAGACTGAAAAATGTTTAACAGAATTGAATCAATTGCTAAATTAATAATGAAAAATAGATGTCAAACGTAATTGCAAAACATGAATGTATTTAAGAATAAAATTAAAATAAATATATACGTAGAGATGTTTAATTCAATCCTATTCTAAATTAACTTTTTAAAATTATATGTGATATTAAAATCATATTTATTTACTGTTAGGATCAAAGATATCAAAATCGAAAAAATTATATAACATCAAAATCTTATTTATTTATCATTTGGATCTAAGGCTTAAAATTAATTATTAAAAGGACTTTAAGAATGTTTTTATTCATCTCTTTTCAGGATCAAACAGTTTTTATTTATCTACTTTCAGGACCAAAGTTTAAAGTAAATTCTGAAAAGACTAGAGGTATCGATTTGCAAGGCATCCATCAATGTACCTACCATTTCTTTATTGGAAAGATATGCAAAATAAAACCAAAAAGCTTCGACAAGAAACGTGATTAAAAGGGGTGAAATTATATTTAATGTAAGATCCTTATAAATATTACACGCTCTAAATTAAAAGTGGGTAGAAATTTCTACACTGTATAACCGAGTTAATTCAACATGGCAAAAAGGATTAGGGTTATCTCAATAGGGCAAAAAGGATTACAAATTTATTAGTGTCAATTAACCAAAGTACTCTCATTTTATTGGTCTCCAAAGCTCATTCTCAATTCATAAATTTATATCAAATAAATCTGTAAATTCCATGGATTTGCTGAATTAATCAGATCCAAAATTTTAGTAAATTAAAGTTATTAAAATCCAAAGGATCTCGTTCATCAAACAGAAACTAAACCAACAATAAATACTATACCAATTTTTTGTGAACATATGGTCAATGTGAAACCGTCAGTAAGTGTTTAGGTCATCTCCAATATTTTACCTCAGATAAACAAAATCTAAGGTGCAAACAGCTACATTTAACATAAAGAAATATCATACGAGCAACTAAAACGCTAATGTATCTTTATTGTTATGAACCACCAAATATTAAACATTATATTGAACATTTTAGAGCCTCTCACAACCTGGAATTTTAGCAGTGAAAATATAAATTTAGAGAATCAGGAAAATTAATCCAATTATTTGAAAGAACACTTCACTGCAAAATAGAATAAAGCCACCAGCAGATTAGCATCTTTGAATGAGGCCACAATCTTATCAACAAGTTTCTCTTAAAATACAAGGCAAGGAAAGAAAAGCATGCTTCTAAATTCTACAGTCCTTACCAAATGAAGAAAAGAATTGGATAGGTTGAAATGTGTAACTAGGTTCGGTCTTCATAATGTCTAATATAATCATGATTTTATGTATTTGATGTAAGGAGAAAAAGAAATTTTATTATTATTATTTTGAAGCATAAGTTTCATGCTCAAGGTTATTGTATTTGTAGATCAAGCACCCCTTGAGTGCTTCTAGGGCTTTGTCATAAAGTCTAGGAGTCAACAGAGTCATTGTAATATGTAAAGACACTTTTGGGCATATTGTATCTACTCGAGAATTTATTTGAGTCAAAAACACCCTTCAAGACAAGTCGGCCTAGTAGTCAAACAAATTGGCCTACACAGTGACAAGTCAGCCTCATGAAAGGGTTGTTTGACCTACATAAGGAACCTATATATAGAGAAGTACTCGACCTCATTAAGGAGCATCCAAGAAGTTTGATCATAAGCACAAGAAGCACATGTATGACCAGCGAAGGAGAGAAGAATAAGAGGAAGAAACCGAAGTTTTTTAAGGACTGTTTCTGGGCATCATCATTCTTCACACGTGCAAGGAAATATTGGGCACATCTTGCTGCAACATAACAGAAGTTACAGTCACCTTAAGGAGCCAAATATTGGAGTCAAAAAGATCTAGTTTCCAGGCCGAATCATCAAGGAAAGAAGTCCAAGCCAAGCGAAGAAGAAAAACACCCTAATTCTGCCCCAAACTGTCCACTCGTACAAAATTGCAGGGATTTCAGAAAGGCTGAAAAGTACAGATCTGAAGCAGCGACCGAATTTCTGAAGTGAAGCCAAAATCTAGAGCATTGAAGCAAGTTTGACTAGCGTTGACTTTGTGAAAGAAAGATTCATCAAGAAGAGATTTGACGTGGTCTTGGAGGGGTTTTTGTCAAAGGTCATAGGTCCTGGAATTCATCATCTGAACATTCTATAAGAAGAGAAGTATTCTTGTGGGTTTTCCTCTTAAGAGGAGAGATTTTGGCCCTGGCTAGCAGCCTATATCTTGTGTTTTTTTGTCTTTTTGATCTTCATGGTTTGGTAGTTGTTTGATGATAAGAACACAATAATAATCAAGTGAAATAAGATGCTAATATCAAGTACATCAAGTTAAGTAAAAGAACATCACAAGCAATTATCAAAGTAAGAGAAATCACCTAATTAAGCTGCCCCTAGATTTCTCAACAGGAGATATAGCATACATCCTAAAAATATCCTTTGAAAATAACATATATGTTGTCTTCCACATTTCACTTCTGCCAGAAATAAGCCGAACTTCTAATTTTGAATGAAGAGCATATCATATTACTGCTAGAAGGAATTTACGACACCCATGCAAAAGACCTTCATTCTAAACAGAGAACGAAATATCTAATTAAATGGCATGGCTTTCCCATGGAAGAGTCTTGGAAAAATTAAGAAAACCCCACTTCCCATGCTTAAGGATAAAGCATCTCTATGCAGGGTTAGATCCATTCAGTTTGTAAATAAAAACAATAGTAGCCGAACCTCTGATTTTCGATCAAGGGCATATGATATTACTGCTGCAAGGAATTCTACACACCAAATGATCTTCATTCTAAACAAATAACAAAATATCTAATTAAATGGCATAGTTTTCCCATGGAAGAGTCCTGAAAAATGAAGAACACCCCACTTCCCATGCTTTGAGGATAAAGCATCTCTAAGCAGAGCATATGATATTGCTGCTACAAGGAATTCTAGGCACCTAATGATCTTCATTCTAAACAAATAACAAAATATCTAATTAAATGGCAAAACTTTCCCATGGAAGAGTCCTGAAAAATGAAAAACTCCCCACTTCCCATGCTTTGAGGATAAAGCATCTTTAAGCAGAGCTAGATCCATTCAGTTTGTAAATAAAAACAATATTGATTATAGTTAATGTAAATTACCGTATGGTCATTAGGTAGGATTATAACTCTTCACACATGACACCATGAATAATATATATTCCTGCCCTCATAACATTCACCAAACTCTACGTTAAATTTTGTTGTTCTGGTCTTTGGGTGCACCACAAACTAACTTTCAGAAAAGGAACTCCAACCAAGCATCAAATTTGCAGCACTGTACAAAGCTCTAAACCCACTTATGGCTACAATAAGTGGACCGTTATCTAAAGGAACATCATTCAACCTGATAGCTCATGCTTCAACCATAATGCTTACAAAGCAATTTCTACCCATTGTATTCTGTAATAGCTAGTCAGTGAACCCCAAGACGGGCTGGAAACAGAGACTACTTCAGATATTCACATAATGAGTAAACTATTAAATCAGATACTAATATACATTAGAAGATTGAAGTGAACAACTGAATCAGCGGGACCTAGGAATAAGTCATATTTGCTCATTTACAGGATCCACATCCTTAATTAAATTAAAATGAAAAGTCAATGATAACACCCGTATTTGAACAGTGAGATTCACTACACAGTTCCACCTATTATATCCAGTACGGTTTTATCGTTGGACCCCAAGAAGGGTTAGTTATTGAAATGCATTTTATATATGAGATAATAATTCATTATTAAAAATATTTATTCTCTTATCTCTGTTCTTCCTCTCGTAAAGACAAACATGAATGTCCAACACATTATTTACTGATTCCCAAAGCCTTAACAATCAATTAAATGACCATTTGTAGATGAACCTCAGCAATGGAAAAATGAATTTAAAGTCATCATCTCTAAGGCACAAGGGTAATGCTCCATACATTCATTGTTTTCATGTATATTATATTTCCTTGGAAAAATGATACTTTTGTCATGTTATGTACTTGCCATGTCAGAATGTTCATGTTTCTATTAATGTTGCAAACATCAGCATCCGGATCAAATTGGCAAAGGTCTGGAAAACCAAAAAATCATGAAAAAATCAGTAAAAATCAGTAAAACGCTGGCTTAAGATACCACCAAAATATCGGTAAAAATTGGCAAACATCGGATATGCCAAAAACTCACGATGTTTGCAACACTGGCTTCTATTGCCATATTACCTTGAACATGTTTTGCGGAGTCCAGAACTTTCCATTCAATATATTTGATAATGGCCAGAACTCTCGAGCAATTTACTTTTCAGTTAAAAAACATCCAGGAATATAAAATGTCAAAAGTTAATTTATTCTAAGCTAACTAAAGAACTCACTGATTGCAATACGTTAAAGCTTCATTGTTGGGGTGCAAACGTGCAAACTAAGAAGAAAAACAAGTACATGTTTTGTTTTTCCATTATTGGCAGTCTCATGAAAATTATACATAGCATACTCAGTTAATCCCATAATATAAGCTGGTGATGACCACCATTACAAGTTTTTGGTTAAAAAATAGAACCAAATATTCAATTGAGTACAAGCCCAAACTTACAGATTTCTGTATAAACTTACAGATTTCTGCATATATTCCAAAACTTACTTAGATACCATATATATAAATATATTGCACCATGAACCCTAAGTTGCTAGCCAAGAGTACAATCCCAGTGACTGCTATCTCTCTTTGCATCCTCGCCATTACTGCATGTAAACAAAATAGAAACGGTAACTGAATTGCACACTACAGTTTACTCAATTCAAAAAGAATGAAAATGGAAAAACAGCTATATGTAGCAGAAGGCAACATACTATGGTTGTGGAGCTAAAAATATTTGTCTAGGGACCTTTCCAATTTTAGTAAAACAAAAACAACTCTAAGATTTCTGGAAATCACATATAGCATCCGAGTGTGCAGATTTTCAGAGTTAGTCATATTGTTGATGGGTGGAGTGTCCACTCGAAATGTTGGACATTTTAAAACCTTGAACATGGTTTATTTCCAAAAAAATTCTTTCAACAGATATAGCATGTTGGATCCATTAGCCCATCTCACAGATATTTAGATATCACGATATCAATGAAATTAATAACTTGAAATTATCCCAAAATTGAATGAGAATTATTTCTGCTCTCTTGAACTGGCATATTTAAGTTTTTCACTGAGAACTTCACCACATTTCCTATAAGCTATTGACAATTCTGCAAAGTTTTTACTGCTAAGTTACCATATACACATGAGTAGGCATCTGATATGTAGCTCTGCATATTGGGCACAATAACACCCCAGATATGTGGTATATACATCACTGATACATATCTGGATCTAGATAATGTAAACAGATATTGGTATGACCTGGGAACCACCTGAATCTGTAGATGATACGTCTAGGACACATCTGGTGAGATATACAATAAGTAACGTATAATATATATATATATATATATATATATGAAACCTTAATTGTTTACCATTTTCAAATAAATAGAGGACTGAGGCCTTCCTTAAACACACATCTTCTTGTCTTTCAGCAAATTTGAAGAAATTTTCAACTGTAAAGAGAAGCTGTGCATTTTTATGAGTTTCTGTACTTCCCTTGATGGGTTTATTAGGCATATATGCACAATTTTTTTTCCCAGATCCTACTGTTGCAGTGAGCTTTGTAAAGAGTTTTCTAAATTTGTGGGATCGGAAGGTATGGGCATAGATGTAAATGTTGAGAGGGGTAAGGGGGAATTGATGCCACGTTATGGTGGAACTTCATGGCGAGGAAATCACACATGTCCATCATTTAGCAATTGAGATCTTACAACATATAGTTACCAAAACTGGCCTGTTAGTAGTTTGGTCGAAATCTGGTCCACACTATCCTTTGAACCAGTTTTGGACCAATGTGGTGGTAGCCAACCTGGCCAATTCAGATTGGATTCATATCCAGAGCGGGGAGTTCAGCATGGCCTTGACCTGCACATCACTCACACCAAAAAAAAAGCATACAAACCAATTTGTAATGCCAATAACTTTCTAATGTTAATATTTAAATAAATTTGAATGCCAACATTAATTTAAATTTTAACATTAAAAAGTTAAACATTATAACATTGATTTCTGTGTGTTTTTTTGTGTGTGACTAACGTGCAAGTCAAGGTCATGTTGAACAGGTCAATCTGGATATGAATCCAATCTGAACCCCACGTTAACATTAGAATTTAATGTGGGATCCCAAAAGAGAAAACCCCAATCCCCAGTTTTGGTCCATGAACCATTTGTTAGACAAGGAGTGCAAACTCCATGACAAGCCTCTCCATTTCTTTTTTACACACCCAGGATTTAAACCCCTAGTCCATGTCCTCTCATGTAATCTTCCTTTATGATGATCCAATGTAGGCTCATATCCATATCACCTATCCCGCCTCCCCTCTTGTCATCTTTTCTCAAATGACAACATCAAGCAAGCAATCGAGGTCAATTGAGGGAAGCAATAGGGTTGCTGATGAGGAAGGCCTCACAGCCAAGCTCCTCAAAAAGGTATCCACTCCCTCAGCTCTCACATTGTTGATTTGTTTACTCCTAATGTTTGTTCTAGTTTCCCTTGAGTTTCTCCCAGGATATCATTGACCTAATACTCAAATCAAGGGCCAACTCGGATCTGATTAATTATAGAACAATCATGATTAGACACACCTTCTCCATGATCTATGCTATAGTTCTACATTTATTGCTTTTGAATTGTTGAAATCACATGACAGAGAGAAAGATTGAATGGAACCACCAACAAACCTTAAATCAATGTGAACCATAAACACATCATAAAGAGAAAAGAAGATGATACATTGAACAAGAGAAACATAATATCTCCTGTCCATAGGCGAAAGAATCATACTAATGATCACAAATGGTATTACAAATAAGATGTGAGTTATACACAACTCATAACGTGGAGCACCTTCCCCCATTAAGGGGTTACAACAAAATCTAGCTAGTTTGTGCAACTCAAGAAGGCTACCCACTATCACCTCAATAGTTCTTCTCTCTCTTTAGGTTGGCTCTTCTCCATCTCAAGGGGGGCTTCTCTAAAAGGTAGGATTACTGGGCTATAGAATGGGAGCACAAGGTTATTTAATATTTAATGAAGATTAACCTAAAGTAAAACAGGTGGTAGTTGTAGTATATGGAATGGTATGGAAATGGAAATGGGAAAAGGACAAGATAGGAAACTGAAGGACAAACGAAATATGAAAAGAGATGGAAGGAAACCAATGCCTATCAATCATGGGCTAATGGATTCATAAGGCATTAGATAAATAAGAGAACTAATTGTCACAAACAACTACTTTTACGTAGGTTATATGGTTAAAAAGGGTCAGTTTACCACATTCAACCCATTAGTAGATGACAAAACTATTTGATACATTCATTTTTAAGGTGTGCACTTGAGGTAGAAAGGACCTAATTTTATAAATTTGGACCTAAAGTATTTGGTGGAAATATGTTGTATAAAACTGGTCTTGGAGGGGCTAAGATTGCCCCTCATCAATCAAATTTTAAAGGTGTTGTTTTGTGGCTGCAATATGCTTCCAAATCTGCAACTTAGTTGACAAAAGAAAGAAGAAAAAGTGCAGAAATAAAACAACAAATAAAGTAAAATGGAAAACCTCCTCAAATTGCTTTATTCCTAGATAAATAAATGCATTAGTAAACCTTTATAAAAGAATGAAAACAAAAAGAATCTACAATAACATGAACAACAAAATGAAGAGCATAAATAAACCACACAACAAAGTGGATTAATACCTCAATATTCCATTAATCTTCAAGAATGGTAGAGCAAAGGAGCTCCATCAAGCTTCAATTCCTAAGCTTGATACTTCATCACTTCTCTAACTCCTAAATCTCCAGTTGTCAATTCCCTATGAAATGGAGCAAAAATCTTCTTTATAGAGTGAATTAAGTCCCTCATCCAATAAAATATATTATCTTCATAACTAACTCCACGACAAGTCAACAAATAATAAAATATTGCAGTAGTTAGATCCATGGCTGACAAGTGTGGATGCTACCTTTTTAAGAGATGTCACCCTCATCCAAAAATAGGCAATAAACATGCATCAATAGCCTCCAAGATAGGATGCATCATCCAGAAATAGGTGTTATACCAAGTCAAATGCTAAATGGTTCCACATAGAATTCATCCACCAAGAATGGACGCAAGCAAAATATAATAAAATACTCTTCAATCTAGGAGGATGTGCTCAAGGGTCTCTACCTAGAAGGTCTCACAAAGTGCCTCCTCCAAAGTGCATGGGAGCTATAACAAAAAAATATTCCTCCTAGGATAGTGCTCCATAACCAACCTCCAAAACTAGAAATTGGTCCACAAGATGCATCCAACCAACCCACATGTACAAATCCCAAGGCAACCAACTCCGTGAATGAATATGCAAGATGAAGTAGTCAAACCCCAAAATAATATGTGGGCAACCTCCAACAAAACAAATCTACGGAGGCAAGGGTGAATTAGGGTTTTAATCATGCCAAAACTCCATGAAATAAACAAATATACACCTCCAAGAATAGCAAGTGTCTCCAAAACTTTTCCCTTCAAGGATATGGCAAAATATAGTAAGATTGTCAATTTCGTAACCCCAACAACTTCGTTAATTACTTCCTAGCAAATCAAATCTATTAAATAACAAACACGCCTGAGATTTTAACACTTGAACAAAATATAATAGTGGAAGCAAATTAAAAGCACCAATCTCATACACATGCATACAAGATTCCTTCCCTTCAATATTTGTCGTTTTATTAACAATGATAATCTACAACATACAAGGCTCACTTCCTAAGATAATGGCCCTCTAAGGAAAAACAAAAATACAACAAATAACCTAGAAATGATCAAGCTGATCAAACCCTTGACCTATCCTTCAATTTGCTCGTTGATAGAGATCCTTCCCTTGTTGCCTCTTGCACTCTTCCTCGAACCTGCACACTTGGATGAAAGTGTTGATTTTTGGTAGCATCAGATGTGCTCTAGGTCTCAAAATTTGTAGAGAGGCTTAGATACATGCATTCTCCAATACTCTGAAACCGTTTTGGGAAATTCCAACCGGAGACAATTTTATTAAAATAATTAATTATTTTTAATGGGACCCTAAGTCTAAACTTGGGAAATTAAAATAATTAATGGGTATTAATCTAAACTGTCGATGTAACTTCTAGAAGAAGACGAGGATGAAGCCAAAATGATCTAAGCCATTGATTAGAAGTTAATCTAGGTCGTTGGTTGTCCAATAGAAAGATATAAGAAGAGGCTTGAGGGGCACTTGGAGAACACACAGAGGGGAGATCAAAAGTTCGATCTTTTGAAGCAATGCAGCTGCCGGAGAGATTTCGATAGTGATCTTTTACAGTGAGGGGCAGGGATAGTATCTGAAGGGAAACCTTTCCCGATCAAAGAACTCAGCAGAGAAGGCAGAGAGAGATCCAACAATGGCAGCGCAGAGCTAGAGAGGTTGACGTAGGGGCCATGTAGAGCCAGCACAGAAGCCAAGAGGGAATTTGAAAATCAGTTGAAGGAATCGATTGGAGAAGTTGGAATCCAGAGTGTGAGTCCGGGAGGTGAAAATCGAATTTCTTGAGCAGCAGATTGATCAACTGAAGGGGTGACATTGTCCCCAGAGGGTGTGACGCTGGGCTGACGCAATGACTACGCAGAGGCAACGAAGGGCAGCTCATTCAGTGGCTGGATCAGACAGGATTTCCAATGATAATGTGAGGTAACCTCAATTATCTTTGTCAGTGATATTCTCTAAATTGGATTGCCAAGAAGGCATCCAGCGATTGTATTTAGAAATTACTATTGCATAGTAATAAAACCCTCAGAGTTGCTGCACCGGTTTTCCCGCATTAGGTTTTTCCAAGGACATTTGTCCAAAAATAACTGTTTAGATGTGTTGTATCTCTTTCCTGTTTAGTTTATTGTTTCCGCTTATAATTTAAATGGTGTAGATTGCAGTGTATTAGTTTCGATATTTATTGTAGGAAACAATGAGTAACTTGATTCAGAAATTAACAAGTAGGTGAAACTTAATCAGTTGTTGCTGTGGAAATTTGGGCATCCAAATTTTCACATGGTTTCAAAGTTGCAGGTGGAACAAGAGAGCAGTGTTGAAGGAGCCCAACGCTAAAGGAAGAAGGGAAGTTGAAGTGTTGCATAGGCGTAAATCAAATCCCTAGAGGGAGTGCGCAGTTCAGGCCAGGAGGGCAAGATTTTTGTGGCAAATCTATCTCTAAGTGAGTCGACAAAGAGGTAGGATTTCCAAATCAAGATTTGTCAGCGACAAAGGGACCAGTGCAGCAAAAGCTTCAATGAAGAGGGGTTCCTGGTGTGATGCAGTTTTCTGGAGGCAGTTGCTGGGCAAAAAGGCGTCAAAAGAAAGAAGAGACACTTAAGGGAATTTCTTCCTTAGAGAATTCCTAACCAGGGAATTCAATTTCTCAATTGTTGAGCAGTAGCAAGGGGAAGCAGATCTACTAACTCCAGCAGGGAGTGCGTAGGCTAACCCAGCAGCAGAGCAGAGGAGAGAGGACGAAATTCGTCATTTTTGTAGAGATGGCCATGGATGGCAAAAATCCATGGAAGAGCAGCAAATTAGATCTAGTTGCTGCAGATTTCTCACAGGGATCAGTATCCTTACTATAGGAGCCCAACAAAATCAGTAGCAAGAGGATCACAGTGTCAGCAAACGCAGCTAGTCATTCAAATGATAGTTGCATAACTAGTTGCAATCAGTTTCTGGAAGACAATTGCAAATCTAGTTGCAGTGACAAGGGCAGTGTGAATTGCCCAGTTGCACTATGCAGGTGCAGTTCCAGCTAGGAGATTCCCAGCGCAAAGCTTCGCAGTCCAGTTTCTAGTGTAGGAGGACTGTGTGAGTTGCCAGGAGGGAGTAGAGAGATTTCCCATAAGGAGATCGAGACTCAGAGGGACTCTAGTTTCAAAGGGAGAAACCCTATGGAGGCTAGTACTTATGGATCTAGGGAGATCATACTCATTATTGCAGCAGTTGCAGTAGCAGTGCAGAAGCATCAGTAGAGCAGTACCAATCGCAGTATGAGTATATCATATTTCGCCATGTTGGTAACCATACCTCCAAGGATGAGGTAGGGCAATCTGGAGTTGTAGCCCCAGAGAGTGACAAGTTGGGCAGGATCCTTGAGGAGTCCACCTGTAGTAGCAGTGCAGAAGCATTGGTAGAGCAGTAGTAGCTGCAGCATGAGTATATCATATTTCGCCATGTTGGCAACCATACCTCAACGGATGTAACTTCTAGAAGAAGACAAGTATCAAGCCAAAATGACCTAAGTCATTGATTAGAAGTTAATCTCGATCATTGGTTGTCCAACAGAAAGATATAAGAAGAGGCTTGAGGGGCACTTGGAGAACACACAGAGCGGAGATCATAAGTTTGATTTTTTGAAGCAGAGTAACTCGAAGAATTATTATTGTTATTTTTGTAACATGGGTTTCATGCTCAAGGTTTTTTATTTTAGAGGTCAAGCACCCATTGAGTGCTTCTAGGGTTTGTCCTAGGGTCAAGAAGTCAAAAGAGTCATTGTCATATGAGGAAGCCCCCATCGGGCACATTGTAACATGTAAAAAGAATTATTTTTGTATTTTAAAGTATCAAGATACCCTCCAAGACCAAGTCGGTCTGGCAGCTAAGAAGTCAGCCTAAACTAAGGCATTTTGTCCACCTGGAAAGCCTATATATAGGAGGTAACTCAACCGCCTATGGACATCATTCATCCTCTCATCATTCAAGCAAAGGAGAAGAAGAAAAAGGCCAATGGAGAAGGAAGAAGGATGAAGACAAGTGTTTGGGTTATTTCTCTCTCTCTTTTCACACGTGTGAAGGAAAAGAGGCTAGGGTTTTGTTGTTGCAAGATCGAACTTGGAGAAATTGCATAGAAAAGTTCGAAAGAAGGTCCATTAGGTCATCCTCAAGCCCTAGAAGAAAGAAAAACTCAAGCGAAGGTCAAGGGAAGCCTTGGAAGCCCTAAATTTGCTCACCGTGTGGAGGTAGTAGTTGTCGCAGGGGCCAAAAATTTCAAACCTGCAGTAGAGGCCGAAATTTTGTAGTTGGGGGTCATAGTTGTGCTACTCGAAGAGATTTGACTGAGTTTGACTTGGACAAAGGAAGCACATCATCAAGAAGGTCAGACTTGGTCTTGGAAGGGTATTAGTCTTGCTCTAGAGGCCTTGGAATTCGTCAATTGAAGAAACTATAAGAAGAGAAGAGATTTGTGGGTTTTCCTCTCAAGTGGAGAGGCTTTGGCCCTGGCTTGTAGCCTATATGCTACGTTCCTGTCAACTATTGATCTTCTTGTTTTTGGTAGTTGTTTGATGATAAGAATAACATAATAATAAGAGAAGAAGCTAATAAGTAAGAAAAAGTAAAGGCATCACAAGCAATTATCAAGTTTAAGAGAAATCATCCTAACTATAGCCCTATAGATTTCTCAACAGTAAGCTCCACGCACTACTAGAAAATAGGAAATTTGGCCCTCAAAAATACCTCAACTCCAACCCTGTAAATTGTCACCAAAACTTTGTCTTCACGATAAGAAGTTTCCCTACAATTTCCCATATTCCCCAAGTCACTATAGCTGGCCCAAATTTAGCCACTCGAACTGCCTCTACACCCTAGTAATATGCACCTCTAAAAACCCTGAAGCAATTATGGCTCAATGGAAGCCCAAAGTGGACTCCCAAAATCCCAGCTAGGGAGACACTCGAAGTTCTCCGAAACTGGGGTGGAATTTCGCTTGAAATCCCTATGCTCAACAATACTTTAATCCCTTGCACTAAACAACACCAAGAGATGTCGAATTTCTGAATGTAATGGTCAAAAGATGAGCTCCAATGCTTCCTTGTTGCCTTCTATAGTCATGGATTCTTCTCTCTCCTTGGTGGACCCCACAACCCACCAATTCGTCCCACTTTTCCTAGAGGTTCGAATTGCCTCCTTTGGTGGCCCCCACATTCCACTAGAAGTTCAATTTTTTCCCTCTTGGTGTATAGTGCCTCCTCTCTCCAAAGCATGGGACCCGTCTACCCACTTTTTCTAGGTCAAAAAGGCCCAAAATTGTCTCCAACGCCAAAATTACAAAATGGTGTTACACTTCATCAATTTATGCAATTGGGAATATCACAGGGAGGCATGACTTTTGCATCCAGGTTCCATTTGACATGATTCTTGCACTGTTGAAAAGGTATTCAAGTGTTGAATATTATCGCAGGGTGTGACACTTATGTGGCAATGTTTTACCCCCCAAAAAATGTCATTTAAGGCCTCAAACTAGCCCCGGAAGGTTTTTGACCACAATTCTCCAAACTAGGTCCCTTTGCTGATGTTGGTGCTACACCCTAATAGCATCGAGATGGATGACAAACAATATAATGTTCCAATCCAAATTAGATAGCATGTTTCGGAAAATGTTAACTCACTCCAATATTGAAGAGGGCCAAAATATGCTCTGTAAAAAAAATACACGGTGGCCCATCATCAATTTACAAAACATCAACTACATGTCTCTCTAAAGGCAAGTCTACATGGCAAACATCAATCACACCCTCGAGCAAAGAGGATGTAGGCTGCTCCAATAATAAACTATCTTCTATCATGCATGAGGATGTAGCATGAAATGAAATTTCAGATCTTGAAAAAAATTGTGCACACTATTTGATGGCTCGAAATGACTGTCAAAAAAATTGCATTCGATATTTTGCTGCCCCATACAATTTCCGATACTAAAAACAAAAGTTTGAGCTAAAAGATCACATGCAATTTCACAAAAATTTGAAGAAGATGGCTGGAAATTTCCAGCACTTTCATCACCATTAACATGCTCCAAAAACCGAAATATTTTTGGACTAACATGAGCAAACATAGCTGCAAATCACCATCAGAAATTTCTGTGCATGCACCTACCAAACATCGATGTCCACGGGGCACATAAGTAGCATTTTTCTCATTAGAATCATTTCCATTAGTGTCATAGATGAGATGTCCAAAGCATGTCCAATAATCTATCACCAAACAATGGCTATTAAGCTGAAAAGTTTCCAATGTCCAATAACCCATCCCCAGATTATCGTTATCAAATTAAAAAAATTTCTTAGTTCAAAAACTTGGCTACCCTCATTCTCATGACATGAATAAATACCTACATCTAATATTTCATCACCATAGAAGGGCTTCTCTTTAAAAACAACACTCTCCAAATTAACAGTTACATGATAAAAATCTGAATTTTGAAAAGAATTACAAGTTACACTACCCTTGCCTTCATGGGAGAATGAGGTGGATACTTCATGACCAATGTCTTCTACATGTGGGGATGCAATACATTCTTCAATAAATACATCGCCCCTTTCTAAACTATAATATGAAAGTGTCTCATGGGATGGAGGACAAAGCTACAATTTATCCTCGAGTAACTTTCTCTCTAATATATTTTACCATATCAGCATAAACATCACATCCCATGATAATCCCAACCAAGAGAGAACTTGAAGGATTTCTTCTCATGGACAATAATCAAACCAACAACCTTCTCTTCTATTTTAATACAAATATCAACCCAAATATATGCTTCATATAAATATGTTACATGCTCCTCATTACCATATCCACACATCCAATAATTCTGAAACTTTTTAACAAGATATATAACTGACCTTATCTATGCATTCTTTCCATTCAATGAAAATGCAAAAATCAGGGTTACTTGGGAGTGGGAGCGAAAACGGGGAGCGGGAAAGACATTTTCAGAAGCTCCCAGTGTGGGAGCGAATCCTGGAGAGTTATATATATATATATATATATATATATATTATATATATATATATATATGATGTGCATATATGTCAACAAAAACATGTAGAATGATGAATTAGATATAAAAAACATACAAAAAAAAACATAGATTGAACCATATAACAACAATCACCTAGAAGTTATAATCTTCATCAACCACGTCCACAAGTTAGTAATATACAACATATTGAGTCTCATGAATCATGATTCATCAATCTTAAAGTTTCAAGCTTTCAAAACTCAATATATAACATTTATCATCATTGATCACCAAAGTTGTACTTGTAAGCTAAGTGTCACCATTACAGCAAAATAATATCTAACATGAAATGAAATGTCATAAAATGAAATGAAATGAAACAACTTTCAACTTTCACGAAACATCATATTCACAATTCATTACCAATGAGTTATAATTGCCAACTTCAAACTTAAATTGTCATATATTGTTTACAAAAATATCATAATAAATATGAAAGAGTCAACAGTTATAAAAACTACTAGAAACTAGAAAAGACAAGTAAATCTATCATCTACATCTTCCTCTTGCCACCACGAATAATGTCTAATTTCTGAACAGGTCGTAGTGGTCTTCTAGGAGTCTCCTCCCGCACAGAACCCACAACCAGAACCAGAAGACACATGCCCTTCACGTGAGGATGTACATGGAGGCAGCGACAGCAAAGGAACAAGACTTGGAACTCGAGCACTGCTACTAGATGGTGGGGATGGCATGGTTGTTGCTTCATCTTCCTCTCTCATTAGTTTTGCTTCCAGTGCTTCAAGATGTAGAGTGCCATCCTCCAAATTATCATCCTCTGGGTGGTTGTCCCAAATTTTATATGTTGGATCCTCATAAGCTCAATTACAGTAATGACTCAACAACCTCAAGTTGTCGTGCACATAAACCAAGCTTTCTGCCCAGTTTTCATTGAGTCAGTTTCTTCTCACATCATTTATGAAGTTGTAGGTGCTCCAACACCTCTCTGCAAAAGAAGTATTTACAACCTGTGAGAGAACTTTTTTTGCCAATTTTCGCAAAAGTCCCTAGCCGCCATATGCTTCCCACCATGTGAGAGCATCAAATTTGTCTCTATCTTCCATTTCATGGAAGGAACCAAACAAACCAGTGCAACTGAAGTATCTGCCTAATTCAAGACGCAAATTAGCACATTCCTCCCTGTCAAGTATCAACTTGTCTAATCCTTGCAAATATCATGTAGATACCTCTTCATCTATATGGGGTTTGACTCTAACCCCACCCCCAAGTGCAGGTTGGCCCAACCAAGATGCAGAGTAGTATTTTGGCATAAGGATATACGCCAAGGCATGTAGTGGAACATTAAGTTTATTCCACCATTTACACACACAATTGTGAATCAATGTATACAAGTTGGGATCATCTTTCTGAAAAATATCTT
This sequence comes from Pinus taeda, assembly GCA_000404065.3. Taxonomy (NCBI): domain Eukaryota; kingdom Viridiplantae; phylum Streptophyta; class Pinopsida; order Pinales; family Pinaceae; genus Pinus; species Pinus taeda. The sequence continues at coordinate 60,789 of APFE030056030.1, read as the reverse complement.
TTATTTTCCCCAACATGGTATCCATCTGCTCATACACCTCCCCAATCACTGGTTTATCTATATCTGCAAATCGAATCATGTGATAAAAGGGCTTGGTGAATTCCAATACTTGCCTCACACGTGCCCAAAACTGACCATCAAGAGCGATCTCCTCCACCTGTTCAAAACCTTGCCTATTAGTTGCATTTGTAGCCCTTTCCTTTAATACCTGCAAGTGTGGACTTGATACCATGCTAGCCAATGACTCTCTTACCTTCAAAAGGCGCCTGAAGGTGAGGTAATAGCTAGCAAATCTAGTCTTCGCAATCTTCAGCAGCTCCAATCTTGAGTGACTGCAGAAAAGGCCATGGGTATTGCTATGATTTGTAATAAATTTTATAATTTCATTGCCTCTCTTGTACAAATCACCAATCCATTTGTATTGTTGGTTTTTGTTCTTAATAATATCATGCATCAAAATGTTCATTGTGTGAACCAAACGCCCAGACCAAAATATGTTGGGGTATTTATCCTCAATAATTGCTCCCGTTGCCTTACAATTAGGAGCATTATCAGTGATGACTTGGATGACATTGTATGGCCCAATACGTTCAATTGTTTCAAGTAATGGTTCTACAATGTTGATGCCGGTCTTGAACTTGTCTGAGTAATCATATGCTGAAAGAAAGATGGCACCACTAACAAACACAGCAAGAAGACTTATCAATGGCTTGCCTTTTACATTTGTCCATCCATCAGATACAATGGACACCCCATGCTCAGTGCAAGGATTTGTCATTCTACTCAAAGAATGTGATATTTTTGCTTTTTCATGATCAAGTCCAACGGTTCCAACCTTGTCATACCCAGGGCTCTTGTATCCTTTAGGGGCATCATTTATGGCAGAAACAATTTCATGCCAATAAGGTGAGCGAAGAACATTGAATGGTATCCCACATGCAGAGAGAAACCGGTAAACTTTTGAATCCACATCATTCCTACACCCTTCATCAAGGAAATCTAATATGGTTCCATGCCTTAAAGAGATGTTTGGTGACCCTGTGCCTCCATATCCACTACCATGGGAGGATGTTGAAGGAGTTCTTTGTGCATGTGATTGTGAGCTTGTTTCAAAGAAACCCTTTGATTTTTTAGATTTGTATTGGACTTCCTCCTCTTCCCTTATGTATTTGGCTCTATCTGCTGCTAACACACCTGTACAAGTTTTGATTCCTATTTGTTTATCTCCATCCCATGGCCTTTTCCCGCAGAGATGCTTTCTAGCATGAGTGTATGAACCTGTGTAATTATTGTTGCAATGGGGGCGGTGAAATTTAGTGGTTCCACACCATTTCCCTGCTTCAGGCCTATTAACATATTTCCACAATGGGGTTTGGTCTTGTTTAGTTTTTTGAGCTCACTCATGTTCACTCTTCTCCAACTCCTCACCAAGGTACTCCTCTCTGAGGTTTTCATCAAATCCACTATAACCCACTTCTTCATCCCCTTCTTGATTTTTAACCCTCCTTTTTCTACTCTCCAACACCATAATAACCAAAAGAGGAGCCAAGAAGAAGAAAATGCCAAGCAATATAACCATGATTTTTGAAATTTGAAGTTTTGAATCTGTAAAAAAATGGAATGGGAATGGGAATGGAAAATAGAGAAAACAATTATTTATTTATTTAGCAATGAACATTAAAAAAAAAATATATATATATATATTTGCTAGATTAGAGTGTAGATCCTACGTCTTTGGCCTCCAATCTCCCCTTGCAAGCTCTTCAAACTCCTCCAAGCTCCTCTCCTTGCTTCAAACTCTCTCTTGCTCTCCAAACTCTCTTGCTCCCTCTTACTTGGGATGAAGTGAACAATGACAAGGGAGAGGGTTTATTTATCCCCCCCCTTCCCTCTCTCCCTTTTTCCCTCCCCTTCCCTCCCTCCCCACGTCGTCGTCACCTCTCTCTCAGCCGTGCGAGTGTCGTTCTCTGCCGGTCGGGAGCGATTTTTCCAACCAAGTAGCGGTCTAGAGCGATCGCTCCCCGATTGGAAAAATCGCTCCCGAAGCGATAGAAGCGACACTCCCTCCATTGCTCCCAAAAAAACCAGAGAGCGAATTTTTTAGGTCAGGAGCACGCTCCCGACTGGAGCGTGGATTGGGAGTGGGATCGAGAAGGGGGGGGGGGCTCTTTCACAACCTATTAGAAAATTATATATTACAGAGCAATGAAACACACAAAATATATTGCGGAAACATAAACACAGAAAACACATCAAACAAGAGAGACACTGATATACGTGGTTCAACCAATTTGAGCTACGTCCACGGAGAAATATCCAGTTCTTCCTTTTATATTATGCAGCAAACTGAAGAAATACAACCTATAGCAGATCTGTTGTAATTCCCTCTTCGCTCTCAATCTCCTCTCTCTTTCCTCACTTAGAATACAGATCTACATAGACGCAATACAATTCCCTCATATATAGCGAGGGGTTGCCTTCTAGGGCAAAAAACCCTAAATTAAACATAACTTCTACTGTCAGATCTCTGCCTAATGAATGGCCCAGATTGACTATGAAATTACAACATTTTACAAGGCAATTTTACATCTATTTTTAGCTTCGAGGGCGCTACCCCAAATCCCCTGCTAGGGGGGAGCTCCCAAAGATCGCAGCTACCCCCCCTGGACCCCCCTTGCAACGCACATTTTACGAGCGGCAAATGTGGTGATACCTCTAAATAAAGAAGATAATCAGGCTCCACACCCAACATAACCCTAGCAAAAATTGTCATCAAAACATCTCCATGGACAATATTACTTTCTACAATAATCTTCATGAAAGATGCATAGAAGCCAAAGGGGGTTGTTTCCAAAATCTTGCAACATGATAAATCCAAATCCAAGGCTGAAGATGATGTGGAGATCCAGAAACACATCAAAAATCCAATGGGATAGACAAATCTTTTCAAAACTTCCCTCTGCATGGAGCCATTAGTTCAAACCCAAATGTTGAAATCTGAAAATATATGCATACCATAATACCTCATACAAAATCTGAAATGTGGAGTCACCAAGGTGAGATCTTCAAGTGTTTGTTTGTTGTCTTTACCTCCAAAAGGAACAAAACATCAAATGCAGAAATGTCAAAATAAGAAAAATATCTTCAAAACAAAGCCCTCATCAAAGAATGTCTCCAAGTAAATGCACCTTATCCCTGACACTGGCACCAAATTGTTACAACAGAACCTAGAACACCCACATCATGTAAAGTCCCAAGCATCAAAAAGCTAGTTTGTGCAACTCAAAAAGGCTACTCACACTGAACTCAATAGCTCTTTCTTTCTCTCTAGGTTGGTCTTCTCCAACTCAATGGAGGCCTCCCTAAAAGCTAGGATTGCTAGGCTACAGAATGGGCGCATAGAGTGATTTAATACATAGTTAGCCCAAGTAAAATGGGTGGTAGTTATAGCATATGAAATGGTATGGAAATGGAAAGGGAATAAGAAGAAGATAGGAAAATGAAGGACAAGGAAAACATGAAATGAGATGGAAAGAAACCAATGCCTATCAATCATGGGCTAATGGAGTCAAGGCATTAGATAAATGAGACCATTAAATAGTCACAAACAACTACTTTGAAGTAGATTATATGGTTGAAAAAGGTTAGTTTGCCACATTCAACCAACTAGTAAATGAAGAAATTATTTGATACATTCATCTTTAAGGTGTGTAATGTTACCACAAACTCTAGCAAGCCTAGTTCAAAGCCTCACTAAGCAACCTAGGTCTTATGGCAACAATCAGATTAACCACCATTGTCACCTTAGTGGCCTCTCTCCTACTATATAGTGGTGGATGTTATTCCCACAAGGGAGGCTTCCCTAACAAAACTCAGAAGGTATTTGCATTAGGAAAATGAATCTCTAAGGGGTTTGTAAACAATATCACCCAACAAGATCTTCATTAAGGGCGGGCTTAAAGTTGTCAACAATCTAATGGTTATGTAAAAAGGTACTGGCAAGGCCTTGATGATTGTGATAAGAATTACAAGTAATCAAGCACACTTTCCACCAACCCCAATGGACTAGAAGAAGGTTGTTATAAACTAGGTTTTTTATAATATGCAGATTCACAGAAAAGAAATAGCCTCTAAGTGATAGATTCAACAAAGGATCTATTAATCAAGGTTGTCATTGATGTCAATATGGCATTGACTGAGATGTCAATATTCTTGAGATGCCTGGTTCCATATGATGATGTCAGGACTCTTGTTTGACAAGGATAGCATCAATGAAGATGTCAGGCCATGAAGATGTCAAACCATTAATGAAGAAGTCCTAAGGAGCCCTTGAACTAACTATAATGTTGCATGTGCCTTGATGATCTAGACCTTAACCCTTGATGGCATATGCAGTCATACACTTGATGATGTCTTACACTAAATGAATGACCACAATTGATAATGGCACTTGATCAAGGTTGGAAGACTAGATGATGATGTCGACAATCTCATTTGATGGTTGGAAGACCACCTTGGAATTTTCCTAATGATGCTGCCTATGACATATCACTGCACCATTATATGATGACATGGGACGATACACTCATTGTTGGATACTACATGATGACATTATGATCCTATAACAATGAAGAAGCCAAACAATGGAGAAGCCAAACAAGAGAAGCCATACTGTCCTAGTCATTTTTTCCACTAAATAATTCAAGGACAGTCACAAAGAAAAACAATTCTTGCAACCTTAGAGGCAACCTTTCAACATGGGACCTAGACCATCTGAAAGAGGATTTTTTCCTCTTTCTAATGAGCCCTTACTTGCCCCGAAACTCCCAATAGTTAATAAGATATTGGATTTTCAAATTAAAAAATATATATTTTTTGAGAGTGAGCCGACCTACACTCATTAACACATGTCGGCCTATTCTCCAATAGTCACATTTTTTCATTAAAGATCAAAACACCTATAAATATCAGTTCGGACTGCATTTCTCCTACGACTTTTTTCGGTCTTCATCACAGAACACTATGGCGGCTCGCTCTACAGTGAAAAAAAGGAGAAAAGGAGCACAATTAAGTGACAAGGAAGCATTGGATTTTCTGTTTGGGTCTAATACACTACAGAACATCAGGCTTAGATCTCTTGCTGAAATTCCAAAAAACTCTTGGACTGTGTATTAGCTTATACCTTTGATCTGTGGTGCCTCAACATCACCTTAACTCGGTCCTGTTACAACGATCATTACCTTGGATTGTGTTAAACTCATTACCTCGAACAATGGTGGATTTTCCTCGGACTGTGGTGGATTCTCCTCAGAGTATAGTAGCAGATCTTGACTGTGGTGCAGTGTGGTGCAACTATCTATTTTACAGTGGCTCGGTCTCCTTAACTTTGACTCTGGAAAATTACAGTGAATACTTCGGCCTTCATCTTGGACAGTGGTTACACTTGCTGGCTTGGATTTCTTACCTTGAATTGGGGTATAGCCTCCTGTGCAGCATCTTATCCTGGCTCCCTTACTATACAGTGGTTTGGATCTCCTAGGATTGTAACTACAGTGCCTCGGATTCTTGAGCAGTGGATAGTGTAGTATCATTTACAGTGTGATTTCATGCCTCGGTGTGGACTGTCACTGTGATAGCTTGACTATGGTACAAAGTGGTGATTGGTGCAGCAACTTTTCATTGACTGTGGCTCGGATATCTCTTACAAAGTAATCTCCTTTGTGGACAGTCTTATTGTGTGTACCTAAAGCTACACTTGAACTATGGATCAAGTCTAATAAAGATAATTGAAGTCAAGGAGAAGTAAAGTCAACTATAAGTCAAACACAAGAGAAGTCAAATACTCTTGAAGGAGCATTGTTTTTGAAGATCCTTTTTGGATAACAATGACAACACCTTGAGGCATTTTGGTTGAGGTATCTTTGAAGCCATTATTGGGACAGATGTTTGGAAGACTTTGTACAGAACTTGTGCAATTGATTGAAGTTTTGGTGACACCCTTGAAGACCATGATGCATAAACCATCATGAGGTGACTTGGAGAATTTAATTGGGTACCATGAAGGACAGCAGAGACACCTTCATGTGAAGATATCAAGGTTGCCATTGATGACATAACATGGAGACTACAATGAAGACGGAGATAGATAGGGCTCATTGAAGAAGACATTGGGAGCCGTGAAGTATAACCATATACATCTTGACAAAGTGAAGCTAAGGGTTGGAGCCTCAAAAAGACAAGGTTAGTGCCTTGGAAGATAGGGTTGGAGCCCTAGAGGATCGAAGTCATCAAGAAACCAATTTGGAGCCTGAACCGAATTGGAGCCCTTGGGGTTGGTGCCTCAAAATAGACAAAGTTGGAGCCTTGGAAGTCCAAGTTGGTGCTTGGCAAATACAAATTGGAGCCTTGGAAGTCCAAGTTGGTACTTCAAAAATACAGGTTGGAGCCTGGAAGATTGAAGATCGTTGTTTTCATCTAGGGTTGGAGCCCTACATATATTGTACTTGATTCATTGTAAAGAAGAAATTAATAAAAGCATTTATTCTTATTGTTTATTTTGTGTTCTAAATATAAGTGATCTAACTAGTAAAAATAACAGTTGAAAAGAAATACTGATTCACCCCCCCTCTCAATATTTCCAATAATTGGTATCGGAGCTAGTACCTTCACTCAAGAGTCAAAACGTAACAGCTTAAAGGTAGATCCTTAGAACACAAATAGAAAAGCCAAGGAAGAAAGCACCCAATCCTTCTAGAGATGTCTCTTCCTCATCTATGAAAAATAAAGACAATCAAATTCGGAAAGTTTCATTGTTCAATGGAAACTGCGATATATGGAAGATAAGAATGAGGAATTTCTTAATGGCTCAAGGTGTCGAAGTCTGGGAATCAATAATTACTGAAAGCATGATCGAAGAAGAATCCAAGGAATATAATGCAAGAGCGATGAAAGCAATCTTGAGTGGGCTACCAGATCCTATAAAGGCCAAAGTGGAGAAATGTTCATTGGCAAAAGGTATGTGGGACAAACTTCATGTTCTTCACTCAAAAGGAGCATTGACCATGATTGCTAGTCAAAAAGATGATGGAAAGCAAGAAGGAAATCCAGAACCCATTAAGGAAGCTAAAAACAAGAGTGAAGACATCAAGGCCAAAGAAGACCTAGAAGATGAAGAAAATAAAGAAGACTTTGAAGAAGATCTCATGGCAAAACTTATAGCTTCCCTCGAAGAGATTAACAATTTGAAAAAAGAAAATGAGGAGCTCAAGAAGAAAGCACAAATTGGTGACCAAGACAAGTCAAGGAAGGAAGTTGACCTTGTCAAGCTTCAAGTACAAGAAAGAGATGAAGAGCTTACCAAGCTTAAGGAAGAATTTCATCAAAACAAAAGAAAGCATCATGACGAAGTCATATCCATGACAAATCAATTGGATAAGGCAAAGAAAAGAGAAGAAACTTTGTCAAGCCACCTTGAACAAAGACATAAGACCTTCAACAAACTTGAAGCAGAAATTGGACAATACAAGGAAAAGGTCTCCTCCCTTAGATCTCAACTAGAAGAAGCAAAGAATCAAGCACAAGGAGCTGAGAAGGTGATGGAAGCTTTGTGTTGATTTGGGGTAGCATCGGATGTGCTCTAACCACGAAAATTGGTGGAGAGGCTAAAGCACGTGAAATCTCCAATACCTAGAAATCGTTTGGGTATATTCTAAACACTTTAAGAGATATTAAAATAATTAATATTTTTAATGGAGTCCCTAAGTCTAAACTTAGGGAAAATAATATATTAATGTGTATTAATATAAAATTGTGTTAGAATGGTCAAAAAGTCATGGATCAAGCCAGAGTTAATCTTAGCCATTGATTAGGGACTTAATCTCGGTTGTTGAATTGTCAATGAGAAAAGTATAAAAGGAGGCTTGAGGGTCACTTGGAGAACACACCGAGTTGATCAAGATTTTGATTTTCTGGGGCAAGGTTTGCTCAGGAACTCGAAAGAGTGATCAGAGTTGCAGCTGAGGGACGGTGAATACAGAAGCAGAGATAGTACCAAGAGGATTAGTGCAGAAGCTAGGAGAGAGGGACGCAGAGCCAGCAAGGGCTCACACAGAGGCAGCCAAGAGCTGCAGAGTACCTTAGAGAGCCAACGTGGGTGACGTAGAGGCTTTAAGGGCTGACGCAGCCCGTCCAGAGGTTGACACAGGGCGAGCTAGGGTGACGTTGGGCAAACGCTGGGCCAGAAAGGGCTGACACAATCCCTAGAGGCTGACGTTGGGGTTTTCATAGGGCAAATTGGAGTTGTCAGTGTGTTTATTTGGGGTTTATGTCGGAACATCTGTCTCCCACTGAAAGGTACTAATGCCAAGATTATTCTCTATTGGCTGAGCTGGTTTTGGCACCTAGATTGTATTCTGAAACTACTTCATAATTAAAACCCTCAGATCGCTGCACTAGTTTTCCCGCATTGGGTTTTTCCAGGGACATTGTTCCAAAAACAACGGTGCCACTTGTGTGCTTGTTTTGTTTCCTTCAGTTGATGATTTGTAATGTGTTGAGCATGTACTTGTACTTATTTTTAGTATTTACATGGTAAATAACTTGTTAATTAATCAGAACAAGTAGGCAGAAATAAATCAGAAAAGTACATGAGGGGTTTCTAACAATTAGACTTAGTGTTGAAGTTTCTAAGTTTACTTAGTTTAGAAACCCTTCATGCACTTTTTCTAGTTTATTCCTACCTACTTGTTATTTTTCTTTAACAAGTTATTTAAAAAGTAAATACTGAAAATAAACACCAGTGCATGCTCAACACATTAGAGATCAGCAACAAAAAGAAACAAGAACAAACACACCACATGACACCATTATTTTTGGATCAATGTCCCCGGAAAAACCCAATGCAGGAAAATTGGTGCAGCTATCTGAGGGTTTTCTTATTAAGCAATATCATAGTACAATCTAGGTGCTGAAACTGGCCTACCCAACAGAGAATTTCCTTAGCAGTAATACCTCTCGATTTCAGACAAATCTATTGATTGAAACCCCGAATAATCCTTCCGGCAACTACTCAGCACCAATCTGCCCTTGAAACCCTAGCGTCTACTCAATCTAGACTGCGTCAGCCTCTCCTAGCCCAGCGCTAGCCCTGCGTCAGCCTTTCTTGGCATGCGTCAACCCCAGGAGGCCATGCTTCAACTCTCTAAGCCTCTGTGTCAGCTATCCTGGCCCCTCTAGTGCTCTGCGCAGCACTTTGCGTGGCCCTGCGTGAGCACTGGCTAATCTTGCGTCTCTCTCTGGTTGCTTTGCTGCTGTCTCGGCACTATCTCTGCCTCTCTGTCTCTCTGTACTCAATGCCCCTCAGTTGCTCTCCCGATCACTGATTCTATCTCTCTTAGCAAACCCTGCTCTAAAGAATAGAATGACTGATCATCTGGTGTTTTCTCCAAGTGACCCTCAAGCCTCCTTTTATACTTTTCCTGTTGACATATCAACAGCCGAGATTAAGTCCCTAATCAATGGCTAAGATTAGATATGGTTTGATCCACGTCTTTTGGACCACTCTAACACAGATTCATATTAATACACATTAATATTTTATTTTCCCTAAGTTTAGACTTAGGGACTCCATTAAAAATATTAATTATTTTAATATCTCCCGATCTGTTTAGAATCTACCCAAATCCTTTTTGGGTATTGGAGATCTCATGTGCCCCAACCTCCACCAAATTTCGTGGCTAGAGCACAAGCCTTTGTATTCTCGGCCTTACTTGACAATCGATGGACAGTATTCACAAAAGCACTTATTGGTGGAATCGAGACCACTCTGTCTGATGGTCCGGTTCAATATGATGTTTTTTCTAATTTCTCAGTAGCGCTTGATGACCCACAAACCCACATATTCTCAAATGTCTTACCTTAGGTGTCCAAACCAAAGGTTATGAGCATTTCAGGTCAAAAGCAAAAAATTTAACCATTTTTTATATTACTTGTGTTCGCTTCTATAACACAACCATTTCGGCTGTGTTACATTCCCCTGATAAAGAGTTTGGAACAATTACCCTTATTCAATATGACTCTGCCTGCAATCCAATAGCCCCAGTCCCTGTTTCTCGACGAGACCTCTGTCCTCCTGATGATTGGGTTACCAATTGGGCAAAGCCAACTCAACGACCCATTGTTGTTGCCCAATCTATCATTACAGAGATTGATGGCCAGGTCATTACTCGATTTCCTAGAGATCAGTCAGTTCAACGTGGTGGACCCTCTGTCACTACAGTCCCAACCACAGTCAATCAATTACACCTTGTACAGTCACAGCCCCTTCCACAATTTGAAATTGATCAAGCAGTATACTTGTCACTCAAAAGACTTTTTGTACAGAAAGATCCTAAATCGGTTTTTAGTTCGGTATGTGATCACCCTCATTGTTCAAAAACATTATGTCAGTTCTCTTTAGATCCTCCCACACCACATGGTGAGTCCTCAGATAGAATCCAGATCAATATGATAAAGTTCATACCATCGTCTGAGTCATCTGAAGAAAGTTATAAGCATGTTTCCTTTTTTAATCCTCGAGAAGAACTTCTTGTAAATAGTGTTTCTAGTTCTTCATTTCGTGGTCTTGGTTTTACTGAATCCTTCAGAATTCCATCATATAGAAAGAATCCCATTGATAAAATTCCCAAGTCTGTAGAAATCCCTTCAGATTCTGAAATCATTGCCTTCTTGAAAATCTTTAAGGGGATTTGCCCATATGATCCAGAAGATGTCTGAAAAAAGAAGATGTTCAATTGGGATATTTCACACATGAAAAAGAACATCTGTATATGCAAGAACTACTCCTTGAAAAGAAGGACAGGTCACCATTCAAGAAACAGAACAATGATAGATGGAAAGAATGGAAGAAAGCACAAAACCAATGGATATCATTCCATGAATGGTATTATCCTTCTATGAATCAAATAGAACAGTCCTTGACTAAACAATTCAGAAATGAAGCGCGACAGGAAAGAATCAAGGATCCAAAAAAATTTGTAGAAGAAAAGTTCAAAGAAAATCCTGTAGTAATTCCTCCTCCTCTGAGTGCTCCAGTATTTCATCCTAAAATACAAAATATGTTATCTAAACCAAATATTCCAAGAACTTTGATAACTATTAGGATGAAAGGAGAGGAATTGATCAGAGAAATATGTTCTCAGTTCCATGTAAATATGATTAAAACTGGGACTCCAAATAAGCACAAGTGGGAACTCCTTGATGGTTCTATCTTTGAAACAGAAACAGAGTTCCCACCATGGAAAAATTTTGTAAATAGAGGCCAGGATGGAAAAATGTACAAATTACTCCCATCTCATCCTGATGATTCATCTTTAGCAGCCAAAGATTCAATTGTTGCTACAAACTGGACAAACTTAGCATTGTCTAGTCTTGAAAAAATTGTTAAATCCAGATTTGATTCTGTAGAAACTGCCTGTTCTGAGATGAAAATCATGCTTGGCAGAGTTCTACAAAAACAAGACTACAATACTGTCTGCCTAAATGACAGCATTAAGACTTTGGCAGAGAATGATCAGACTATAGCCCAAAGTCTAGATAAACTCTCTTTGCAAACAGAAAAGAAGATCCATGAGGCTGCAATCGCTCATGGAAGAGAAATCGTCAAGGTCAACACAAGCCTTGATATCATCAAGAAGCAAATTTGGGAAGTTTCTACAAGAGTAGACTCCTTGAAAAAGAAGCCTGGTGCAGAGGCTTATAAGTCAGCTACTCTATTTTCAGGCCCCAAAACTACAATTCCCTACTCTCTCACTCCATCAGTGGAAAGTCTCATAAAGGCACCCAGCACTATAAACTTTCCACCTCCTACTTCAACGCAACCATACTCTCTCTTTGCAGATCCTAGTTTTTTCAACCCTGTCTCTGCTCCTGCAAAACCAAAAGAAACTGAAGAAACCTATAAAGGAAGTACTTCTAGTTTTTTGTTTGGAGATCCTTCCAAACAAGAAGAAGAAAAAGATGATGTGGACACCAGTCTTCACAAGATCGATGTTCCTCCCGAACTTGACGATCCTGAAGCCTGTATCAATAATTTCTCTGCACAAGATAAAGAATGATTTGGCATTACAGTCCCTGATGAGAATGTTGAAAATCAAGTTAATGCCACTTCCTCTAGATCCAGATGGGAAACCACTCGGAATCCTGCCCCAGACCGTAGAGATATCATGAAATCTAAGTATCATAAAGATTGGTCTGCAAATTCCACCTACTCATGGAATATTGATAATTGCACAGAGGCAGAAGTCATGTCTGTATTACATTCTATGCTTGTTTGTTATAGAACTTATCTTGCAGACGACATTGGTCCAATTAATGCCACTAGAAGAATTATTGGTGGATTTGAAGGTACACTGGATGCCTGGTTAAAGGCTGAAACGTTAAAAGAACCAAATCTTCTCCCGCATTGGGAATAATCAGTAGTTCTAAATGAAGATGGTTCTACCTATATGGATCCAGTTACTCATCTTCCCGTCAACAACATGATAGGAAAACTCTTGTATGGTATTACAGTCAATTTTATTGGTTTTCCCCAGATAACCGATGAAATTACCACCGTCACTCTGCTTGCCATGAGGCTGCATAATATGCAGCATTTTGATGAATATTTTAATGAATTCCTTCACCGCTTGCACACTTTGTCTCCAGATCTTATTCTTGAACCCAAATGGAAAGAAATCTTTGTTGCGCCTCTTCCACAATGGGTCTCTTATGCAATTGTTAATAAGCTACCAGGAAAAGTTGGAGACTATAAGTTTAGCATCATACGACAAGCTGTAAAGGCTATCATTGTGGAATTGTGTTCTCAAATGAAAATTGCCAGAGCATCAACAAATCCAAAGAAACCACATGGTTATCAGCAGCTCTATAAGTAATGGCACCTCGGAAAGGCTGGAAATTCTGAGGGGCGGAGAAAGAAAAAACATAAATATTCAAAAAAGACTTCCCAGTCTTCCCGAGTTCCAAAAAAGAAACATTTCAAGAAGAAACCATATAAACATACATAAATGTTTTCTAAGGAAAAATAAATCATATGCTACAACTGTAACCAAAAAGGGCATACAGCTCCAAACTGCCCTAAAAGGAAGAAAGACAAGTCAAAGAAAAAATTGCCATATAGAAACAAGAAAGGAAAAATCAATTTCTTTAATTTGCCGAGTAGCTATGATGAAATTTTGTCCTTCGATACAGAATCAGAGAATGATTTAAATTTTCTATATTCAGAAGAGTCTTCAGATGAGGAACTTTGCAGAGATCCTCATTGCACAGAATGCAAAGACTGTGAGTGCAACGACCCCGATGTCTGCAACTGCAATACAGTCAGAATGATGAAGACAGACTACGAAGAGATTAGCAAGAACCTCTTCACACAAATGATGGCAGCCACTGATCCGCAACTTAAGGATATGTATAAATCATTAACAGATCATTTGAATAAGGTACCCTCCAGTTCAAAGAACTCACCAAACAAAGGGTATGTACCTCCTGCATCTCTTTTCTCAGTAGAAGCCTTGACTAGGCAATTTAGAAATGAAGACTTTGGTGAAGATTTGCCACAGACCTTCCCCAGCATTCACCAAGCAATCAAAGAACTGAGAAAGACAGTAAAGGAAAATAAAAGACTGTATAGAAAATCACAGAGATCTATCTGTTAGATTGATGAACTCCCAAGGAGCCTCAACATCACAGAATCCTCCTGTATCAGGGAAAACAAAAAATTGGACATATAATGACAATCCAATATTAACACAGATATACCAGCATGAGGATACAGGTGAAGAAGAAGAAACAAATAGAAAAGATTTGGGGTGCAATATTGTGAACAGAGATGTCATGTATTGCATCAAGATGAAGATAAAGATCGGGAACCAATATCAGTATTGGAAAGTTCTTATGGATACTGGTTCTCGCCTAAATATTGTCAGTGACACAGTGGTAAGTGCACATCTCAGAAGACCCACAGCCTGTCCAAGGGTCACTACAGCCACTGGTGATATTGTCACCAAATCAGAAGCTGAGGTAGATGTATTTCTAACGGAGAAAATTGGTGTGCATCTTGTCTGCCCTGTGGTTCCAGGAATGGATTGTGCAATGTATCTCGGCACACCATTCTTCCAAAATTTTGACAGGCATGGAGCTAAGCTTGACAGTGCTAGTCAAAGGTATGGTTACTTTGTCAGCTTAAGAGATAAAGAAATCTTATTCCCATTTATTAACTCTAATTCACCCAATAGATTGAAGAGAATAGAAAGGACGGAAAGCCTATTGGCCAAAATGGAAATAAAAAAGGAGATTCTAAACACAGAAGATCATCTGGACAAAGGAAAGTATGCTAAGGAAATAACAAATGTGACTGCTAAATTTAAAGAATGTTGTCCAGATGATCCAAATGCCTTCTGGCATGTCCACAAACAGGAAGTAGAGCTTCCTCTTAAACAAGATTTTAGTGGAAAATTGAGAAGATCCAAAGCAGTGGCAATGAATGCAGAACAATTGAAAATGTGCAAAGAAGAAATCAAGGATCTACTAAAGAAAGGGCTCATCAAGAAAAGTAAGAGTCCTATTGCATGTTTCACATTCTATGTTAATAAGCATTCTGAAGTAGCCAGGGGTAAGCCCAGATTAGTTGTAAATTACAAACCTCTAAACAATATTTTAGATTATGATGCTTATCCACTGCCCAAGCCTTCTTCTATACTTGCTCAAATTTCCAAGTCCAAGATATTTTCCAAGTTTGATTTGAAATCTGGATTCTGGTAAGTAGGAATTAAGGAAGAAGATAAATGGAAAACTGCATTCTCTGTGCCTGAAGGACACTATGAGTGGAATATCATGCCTTTTGGGCTGATAAATGCACATTCGACATTCCAGAGAATAATGGATGAAACTTTTGAAGGAATGGAAGAATTCCTGAAAAAGTATATTGATGATTTATTGATTCATTCTGACAATATCCCTGATCATATAAAGCATTTGAAGATCTTTTTGCGCAGGATTAAGGAGAAAGGCATTGTATTGTCAGAATCGAAAATGAAATTATTCAGGGCAATGACAGATTTCTTGGGTTATAATATCCAATATGGTTCATAGAGTGTGATTCAAAGAAGCCTGAATTTTGTTGATCACTTTCCAGACGAGATAAAAGACAAAACTCAGTTGCAGAGGTTTCTGGGAAGTTTAAATTATATTTCCAAGTTTTTGAAGCATTGTGCTCAAGAGAGAAAAATCTTGAACCAAAGACTTCAGAAAATTCCAATACCATGGAATGATGACTGCACTCAGGCAGTCAGAAGAATAAAGGAGAAGGTAAGGAACATCCAACCTCTCTCCCCCATCAGGGAAGAATGGGAAAAAATAATTATGACAGATGCAAGCTATGCGGGATGGGGAGCCGTCCTATGTCAGAAGAACCCTAACGGAAAGAAAGAGATAGAAATTTGTCAGGATGCATCTGGATTGTGGGCCAAAAATCAGCTAAACTGGTCCAGCTTGAAAAAAGAACTTAGAGCAGTCTGTTTGGGTATAGCCAAGTTCAAAGACTTTGTCATTTATACAAAGTTCACTATAAGAACAGATTGTCAGGCACTAGAATATGTTATTCAAAAATGTGAGTTCGAGGATGCTGCAATGGTCAGATGGGTCATGCAGCTTAGCCAGTACAATTTTGAAATTGAATTTGTACCTGGTGATAAAAATAGTTTTGCTGATATGTTGAGCCATGAATTTTTATGAGAACATTCCATTCTGGCTTTATCATGCAACTTCATTAGAAGAAATGAAGAAACAGTGCAAATAGAAACACCAACTGGATGGGTAAGCTATGATCTAGAAATGTCTCTCCTAGATCTAGATGATGAATGGTATCCTCTCAAGGAAATCAGATATAGAACAAGCATTCCTTGTCTATGGACAGAAACTATGCCGGAAGAAATGAATGAAGAAGCTCTTGAAGCCTTGGAGTATTTAAGGCATATTGGGAGCATTGCCTATGTGATTGAAAGAGATGATGAAGATAATGACCGGATTACAAGTTGTCATATTACTTTCAGAAGATTTGATAATCATCTCAATAGGACAGATTTTGATGAAGACCGCCAAAAGAATGCATTTTACTCGGGTATGAATCTCCAAAATTATTATGCTAACCTGTTTTATTCCATGCAGTTTTCTTTCCTTTTTGAAGGAATGACAGTTGAAGATATGGAGGAAGAGGATCCTATTCCAGACTGGTTCATGGAATGGTGGAGAATCTATGGTTTATCAGCACTTCTCACAAAACCATACTCTTACCATGCTTAAAATCCCTGGTTTCACCCAACCAAGTGCCCTTGTCACCGGAATACTCTACAAATCAGTGAAGAATATGGCAGAGATAGAAGACCTATCGTTTCTACAAGGCCTGCGAAGATGCGGGCATGTTCGCTGGTTTGTTACAAATCACTACAAGGCTAGAACAATTTCCGACAACTCTAGCTACGATGATTTCCATAGTCAGATTGATCCAAGCTCGAATTCTTTTCTCAACATCAATTTCGAAGAGCCACCTGACAGGCACAGCTCACAAGCCTGGGAATCTGAGAAAGAAGTGAGGGTCCAGTACTTCTCCAATTACTTCGATTCTCAGAAGTTCGACTTTTCCGAGCAGATTGGAAGTAGCAGCTAGCAGATCTGCGCATTCCAGAAGGGAGTGTGAATAGCAGAGCAGCAACCAAGCAGAGGGAATGAGGGAGTTTTCAACAGTTCTTGAGATGGCCACAGCAAGGCTTAGAGATCAGGATAGGTTGCAGGGTTTCTCCAATTATGTCATCTGGAAGGCCAGGATGTCCTTCCCGTTGGATGAAAATGCCCTGAAACTCTACATGGACAGTGTTGTGGCAATTCCCCAGGATGTGAATTAGCTAAAAGAATTCAGGAAGGAAATGGTGAAGGTGAAGCAGTTGATCCTGGATGGAATCAAGGACCATATAGTCTCACACATCACTGGCGAGCATAATGCCAAAGAGATGTTGGATGCCTTCTCCACGCCATATCAAAGGCACTTCTGAGCAGTGGAAGATGTTCCTAGAAGAAAAGTTGAGATGCATCAGAACGCAGAAAGGGGAAGGCATAGATCCTTTCCTCACGGGGATTCAGGAGGTTCGAGACCAGCTTGCATCTATTGGGGCAGCGCCTGAACCAACAAAGCTAGGGAGATTGGCACTGAACAGTCTCTCTGAGTGGAATTTTTTGTCCAAAGTATATTGGGCAGAGACAAGCTATCAGAATGGGACAAGATGTGGTCAGACTTGCAACAGGAGAAGTTGAGGCAAGCTCTGTTGAAGAACTCCAGCTGTGGCAGCTGTAGCAGCGGATCGAAGGGGGTGAAGGAAGAGGAGAATGCAGCCCTCGCATCAAATGGTCCCAGTCAGGGGCAGGGGGAACAGAGAAGGAAGAAGAAAGACTTATCAAAGGTCAAGTGCTTCAGATGTGGTGAGCTCGGTCACTACAACACACACTATCCTCTCAAGAAGGACAACTTAGAAAAGCGGGAACAACAGGCAGCATCAGCTAAGATCGATAAGTTGTCCTCTAGGTTGGAGGAAGACTTCGCGATGTTGGCAGCCATACCTCTATGAGTGAGGGGGGTGACTTGGAGTTGTAGCCCCAAAGAGCTAAAGAGATTTGGGCAAGGTCCTTGAGGAGTCCGCCTCATGGATCATTACCTGGTTACAGGTGCCCACAATATCCAGTAGTAAGATGGATCAGTGGCAGTTGATGCAGTCAGTACCAGAGTGACAGTTGCAGACTACTAGCAGTTAGATGCTAAGGAGTGTAGTGAAGTGTTCACAATAAAGCAGGTGGCTCAGTGCAAAGTTGGCAGCAGCGCAGATTCTTCAATGACAGTGCAGATGCTAGCAGCAGTCAGAGACTTAGGAGAGAGATGCATCATACTGAACACAGTTGATTTAGTATTTTGGATACTTCCCAGTTGCAACAGCAACAGATAAGAGGGAGTTGCAATGCAGATGCGGAGTTGGTAGCAATACAACAGTGTCAGTAGCAGCAGAGATGTAGCATCAGAGTTGCGCAGTAGTTGGTGGGAAGCAACAGCGAGACATCAGCAGCGTAACAGAGGTGATACAGAGACAGGGTGTTGTGGTAGGATGTGCAGCACTAGAGAGAGAACACAATCCTCGCAACGAGGGAGTGTTAGTTTATGTATCAATGGATGTGTTCTAGCCACGAAATTTGGTGGAGAGGCTAGAATACATGAGATCTCCAAAACCAATAAATTGTTTCTGGAAACTCCACCTAGAGATGGCTTAATTAGATTATTAACCAGTTTTTAAATATTTCTTAAGTATAAACTTAGGGAATATGGTTAATTAATAAGAATTAATTAAGTCAAGGTGTGAATCATCTAGAAACACACATAGATCAACTCCAAGATGATACTAGCCATTGATTAAGATTTAATCTTGGTCGTTGGTGCTCCAATAGTGGATTATAAGAGGAAGTCGATGGGTACTTGGAGAAAATAAGCTAGAAGTTCGATTTGCTTGGCTGATCGATTTCCAAAGAGCAACAACAATTGCCAGATAGCCAGAAATCGAAGTAGTGAGTGAGGGGCAGGGACAGTAAGACTGGAGGAAGTTTTCCAGATCCATCGAGTACATTTGCAGGGAAGCCGAGATTTCTCCAGGAGGTTGCGTAGAGGCAGCATAGAGCCTCAAGAAGGCAGTTCGATTTGTTGAGAGGGGAACACATCTTCAATTCCAGAGGCTGGGAAGGAGTCCCAGAGTGCCAGAGAAGGATTTTCCTCTAGCAGCAGGCAAGACGACTTAAATAGTAGTTAGTTCAGGCAACACGCAGAGCAGGCAGCTTTAGAGTGACGCAGAGCCTGCACAGGCCCAGTTGGATGGCTTGTTTTTCAGAGGCAGTGTAGTGCAGGAATTGCCTGGAGTGAGGATAATTTCCCTCTAGTATTTTTGCCAATATTTTCTCTACACGATTACCAGTTTTCGGCATCCAAATTATTGTACTCATATTTTCTCACTGCTACATAGTAATAAAACCCTCAACTGCTGCACCGATTTTCCCAAGTTGGGTTTCTCCGAGGACAGTTGTCCAAAAAACAGTGTCATTTTTATTGTGTGTGTGTGCTAGAATTTTCTCAGTTTCCAGTGTTATTATTTCTGCAGTATTTTATTTGTGACGGTTGCAGTGTGATTTATTTAATTTTTGTCGTAGCACATAAATTGTTAAAATAATTAACAATTAGCAAAATAAAATTCCAGTTATGGAATTTTCACAACCTTCTCTCCTTCCTTTTCTTCACAAGTCAACAAAGGTTTGTTTCTCCAAAACAAGTCAACAAGAATGTTGGTCTGATCAGTACTTCTGAAGCTTCATCTGTACCTTCGATCCTGCAGTTTCATTATTCCTTTTGCATTTGAGACAGAATTTCGACTCCAAAAATCTCTCCTACCTTCACTATGATAATTCCTTCATAGTGATAAACGAAGACTTCTATTTGGACACCTTCGCACTTCCTTCTTGATGTTCAAATTGCAAATTAATGAGATCGCTTCCTTAATAGGTTGAATACCACTAGTATATATATACTCTTCTTGTGAGAGGATGTGGCCCTTCAAAGAGGTTGACTCGATAGTTGTTTGAGGCCAACTTGAAGGGTGTGGAAGCTAACTTGATGGAGTATAAAACATAAAAATAACTCTTTTCCCAAGAAGGGTCTAATACATTTTGACTTCGATTCATGATACAAGCCTAGAAGCCTTCAATGGAGTCTTTGACCTATTGACTAATGACCCAAGCATGAAACCCATGCTTTAATAAGTCAATTTTCTTTTACAATAAAAACTTCTCTTTTTCTTTCTTTTGAAAATTACAACATGATTCAAATACAATTTATGAAGACCGACACTAGTTACATTCTTCAACATCAGCGAGAGAACAGCAACAAATCTTCAACAAAAGACATGATAAGGCAAAACTCCCACAATTTACAAACCCTTTTTCCATTTCAAACTTCGACCCTCCTTCTAAGAGATCTCAAAACTAATCGAGCAAATTGTGTGTTTCCAAATGAGCTCAAATCATCTTCTATTTATATTGTTAGAGGGGTGTGAATAGACATGTCCATTGGGGCAAGGTCGACTTGATAGGTAGGTCGACTTGGCATCTAAAAGGGTTTTTGACCCAAATTACATATTTACAAATTATTTTTCCTTTTTCTTTACAATAAGTCTGAAGAGTGACTCTTTGACTCAACAAATCCTAGAAGCATGAACATGCTTATCTAATAAAATAATAATGATAATTGTTATTTTTTTCTCTTTCTTCTTTTTCTTCTTTTTCTTTTACACAAAATATACAATGATATAAGTGCAAAGATCATTATGAAGACCAAACCTAGTTATATTTTCTAACATATATTAGCAATAGTCTCATAGCAGTTCCCTTCATTTTCCATCTTTCCTATTTTTTAGAAGTTGGACTTTGATTTTTGGCATGGCTATATTTAGCATTACTATTTTTGGCAAGTGTGGGCTCTAGACCTATAGTTCCTTTGAGTAGTCATGAATGGGTTTAAATTTAGCAAGTGGAAGTATTTCAAAGTGACACTTGGCAACCACTGGGAGGTTGTCCCATAAGGAAAGCCCTAGGTCGAATCAATTTGAGCTTGTCCATCTCCCAAACCTTGGTTCGGCCCTATTTGGTATTTTTTGTTAGCTTGTTAAGTTTGTCTAGTGAAAGATTCATCCTATCCTCATGACTGTAATGCTAAATTTGTTGATGGATGACCCTTTACCATTTTGGAACCTATGTCACCTTGCTAAACTTCATCAGTGAAAAATCTAAATTTAATTTGCGATCTCTGGTCAATTAAAACCTTGGTATTTTTGCTATCTTTGACCAATTTAACCTCTTCATCTAGTTTGCATTTGAAACTCAAATTCTTGCATGTGAGAATTTGACTTTCTAATTTGGATCTACAACCATATAATGGGTTCATGCATGTCAAGCACCCATCAAATAGAATGCTTACATGTCTAGGCCATCATAGTTCAAAGTTTTTGAGATCCTATTAATACACAATGAAGAGGAGAGAACCATAGAGAGTTATTCCATTGAGTAATCTGTTGAATTTTGTAGTAAAGTCAGTCTTCATAATTTCTATTTTTTCCCTTGAAATGTATAATGAATCTGTAAGACATGTTCTTCATGTCATTTTCATTGGTTAACCCTTAAAAGAATTATTTTAGACATGTTCTTCATGTCATTTTCATTGATTAACCCTTGAAAGAATTATTTTTAGACATGTTCTTCATGTCGAATCTAAAAGAGAAAATTTCAAAATTTGAATTTTGAATTTTTGGCTCCAAACTAGTCAAGTCGGCTCCAGTGAAGAGACACACCCATTTGCAAAGACAAGACACTATATAAAGGCATTCGACCTCCTCCACAAAGGCACCATTCGATCTCACACAAGCAAGACAGGTTTCGGGCATCGAAGCGAAGAAGAAGAAGGATGAATTCATCTCTAGCGTCTATCTCTCTCTCTTGAACTCGAACGAGTGACTTTTTGGGCAGTAGTTTTTGGACATGGCGAAATTCTAGGCAATTTCTAGACAAGCCGAAATTCTAGGCAACATATTCTGGGTAGGCTGAAATCATGGGTGAGCTGAGTTTCTGAGCATATTCTGGGCCTCCAAAATTTAGCCTAGGATAAATCAAAGAGAGTTGAAGTTTGAGGTGCAAGAATTGGACTTGACTTGACTTGACTAGAGGGTTGCTTGACCAAGTTTGACCATAGCTTGTTGATCAGTTTGATCTCATAGTTGACTAGCAGCATTAGATGTATCTCTTGTTGAACTAAAGAATTTATCTAAGGAAAAGATTGTTGGGCTTTTCCCCCAAGTGCGTTTTCCCAGAGTAAATCTTGTGTTCTCTTAAGGGGGTACCCACTGCTACATATTACACATCATGCTCTCATCCCCTGGAGTCCCGAGTAGTTATGAAAAAAAACAATAAAAGACAAAAGGCATATGAAGAAGGGTGGAAAAAAAAAAGGTCGGGGTAACTCATGTACCACGATTTTCTCCCACCTACACTTACATACCCAGGTGCAAGCTTCCCTCATTATAGCTACCTATGAACCTTGACATGTGGTCTGTATGATTCCCCTTATCCCCACTCCATTCCATTATTATATCATTTGCCACCTACCACTTAAAGGATGTACCATAGACATGTCAGCCCCTTTAGAGATTGAAACCACCTAATAGGGTCCTTGCTTAACCCCCTATTGAGCTTGGATACACTTGTACATAACAAAGCCCACTATGGAAGGGAATTAAGTGCCCCATTGATCCCATGACTTGTAATCTTTATTACTTGAGTATTCTAGTGACTTGTTGTATTGGAGGGCAAGGGGACGCATTGGATTGCAGGTTTGTCTTCATTTGGGGCCTGGTCTCCCTATACGGGGTCCTAGCCCTCCAAAGGACCACATTGGCACTTGTAGGGTGAGCGTTAACAGCCATGTGCCTCCACCATAGCAGATATATTACTTCATGGATCCCAACACTTATCAATGATTTCTCGTGTTCCACCTTTTGGATGAGGATGATGCACCTGGTTAACCATGCCCAGTCGGCTCCACACTTGCACCATACACTTGGCAGATGTTCCAGGGCTTAGAGGGTGTCTCCCGCTGCAAAGGGAGGCCTTACGTCACCATCATAGGCCTTACAAATGGTCTACAAGAATTTTCGATCCACTTGGAGACCCACAAGCATGACCTTGTGCCCCCACACCCACTTGGGAGCACCACAGGTTCTTGCTTGGAAAACAAGGGGCCAACCCCTTGTCCACTATGTTAGGAGCCCATCTCTACATCATGGCACCCCTTGGACTTCATTAGGCCTCCTCAAAGGCCGAAAACTCACTTCATTGATCATTTGGTCCTATTGGGAGGCTTATTCGTGTATCATTGAGCTATTTGGTGGGCTTGTCACCAAAAGTATTGTTATTATGCACATTCTTTTATTTTTGGGGCTAAATTAGGCCAATTTAGCTAAATTGAATTCATTAGTGTATAAATAGAAGTGAGATGAATCATTTGGATCAATGTGGAAAAATTTGAAGTCAAGATTAAATTGGCAAAGATCCAAAAATTGAAAAACTCATTAAAGTCGGGAGTTTTTTTAAAAAGTCAGCAAAATTTAAAAAAAAAAAAAAAATACAAAAAAAACATTTTTTTTTTTATTTTTTTACATCTAAAGTATCCATAACATCAAATAAATCCATTTCCACATAAACATGTAAAGAAAGCTAATATGTAATATGTATATGAAGTCTAGTGCTACATCACATATCAAAATAGTGAATCAAGTCCTGAATCTTGAGTCTCGTCTCAGTCTCAACTCTCAAGAGTCAAAATATCAACAAAAAATATAATAAATGTATATCATGAGTCATCTACATGGCATAAAGTAATCAGTCACTGAGATTCTCTGCCCCTTTTACGGGAACAAGGAATGGCTTTTCCTTTTCCTCTAGAGGAAGAAGACCCTGCCTCTGGGGATGCAAATGGACTCAGTCGTCCTCTAGAAGCCAATAAAAGAGGTGGCCTCTGTCCTCTGCTACTGTTGCCCATCCTAGATGGTGTCACCTCCTCATCATCATCATCCTCCTGCTCCGCCTCCTAACCCTGAGGTTGCTCCTCCTCCTCCTCTACCTTTGGCTCTCCCTCCCCTGCAACTGCTACCTCCTCTACCGCTAGTGCCTCTGGATCCACATCTAACCAATCAGGGATTGAGTCCATGGTTGGCCTCTCAGTCTCGACCCTCCATACAGCAGTGGTATCAATATTGTCCAATGAGATGGCTTCCACATCAAGAGTTTTCTGAAGTTGTCTCACCCACAATCGAAGATTGTAGTAGACGTAGACCATATCATTAAGGCGTTGGGACTCCAATCTGTATTAGGGTCATAGCTTGTAAATTAGTACTTAAAAATTTTAAATATTAAAAATAATCAAATGAATTCAAAATTTTATTTTTTATTTTTTTTACCATTGCGCTTTTTGCTGTGTATTTTGTCAAATACACTCCGGTTGCGCTCACACCCAGAGGAACTGCATGTTTGGCTAAGCACTCAAATGGGAAGCTTTTGGAGATGGGGTACTCTGCCACCAACCATCCACAAGTTAAAAGAAAAATGAGAAACATAGAAAACAAAAAAAAAATTTTAAAACATTGAAATTCTAAACTTGAAACAAACTAAAGCTTACCTGGCATTTTGGTCGTCCTATTCTTAATAGCCATGGTAAAACCAAATGTGCCACCTGCCATCCTATATATCTCCATTTCTTTAGAAATAGCTTCACATTCTTGCTCAGATGCCACCATCCTCTCAACACAAGTGAAGAATCCATCCATCACCTCGGCACCAAATTTGAAACCACAGGAGTAAGAAAATGTGGGCTTGAGGTAGATACCTGCAGCATGAATGGGGCGATAGAGGGTATTGTTCCATCGCTCATCAATCGCTCTCCATATGACCTATTGTTTCTCTAACCCCTCGTCTTCCTTATCTTCATAATAAGCACGAATGGCTTCTTTGGCCCTATCCATGGCTTCATACAAGTAGAACCCATTGTGGGCTTCTCTCCATCAACCAACCGAAGAACCCTTACCAAAGGCTCTGAAATGGCACACACCTCCTCTACTCCTGCCCAAAATCTCTAATCATATGAAACTAGTCTATGTATGCCCTCTCCTTCTGGTTTGCGACTAATAGATAAAGCACGCCAATCCTATGAAAGAAACATGCTCTTCACATCCCATATAGAATTCAACAGAGGCTGAAGAGATATGAAAGTAGTGGCAAATCGTGTAATGGAAGGATGCACCAACTCTTTGTTGTTGGTGAATCTTCTCATCAAACTAAGCAAATGATGCATGATTATATATAAATTTTGTTATGCTCTTGGATGATTCAACAATATCCCTCACAAGAGGAATCTTACCTATATCCTCCAACATCAAGTCAATATAGTGAGCAGCACAAGGTGTCCAAAACAAGTTAGGATACCTCTCCATAATTTGCAACGTTGTCCGTTATGACTTTGACAACATTTCGTGGGCCTACTACCTGAATGAAGATGTCCACAACTCACATAATAAACGTGCATCTTTAATATATGAAAATGCATCAACAGATTTCATAAACATTGTCCCCTTGGGACAACTAACCAAGAAATTAATAAGGGTCCTCCCTTCTAGTCAATCCAACCATTTGACATGACTGTGCATCCAGTGTGTTCCCATGATGCCCTAAACTCCTCTAATCAAGCAGTGCAATCAATCTTTTCATCTTGAAGAAGAGGCCCTCTCAATTCTGCAAAAGGTAGGGGCTTTGTACCCCGGGCCAACGATAACAACAACATCAAACATAGGTTGCTAGAATGGGTTTGTCTTGCCAATGTTGAAAGGAACATCACTCCATAGAAGACACTCACTGACCAACCTGTCAGCTGTTGCCTTTTCCTTTTTTTTAAGTGTCGATTTATTGCCAGATTGTGCACCAGGTGTGATTCTAGGAACAAAAAAAAGTTGAGAAAGTTGAGGGGTTGGGACATGTGGGTGTGGAAGGTGATGCTGAAGAACCACTCTCACTTCCCCCCACTCTTGAGGCCCCTACAAGTTGGATTTGTAGTGTTGCCCTGGTGTCATTGCCCTCCTCTTTATCCATCAACGATTTAATGGCCTAACGGGTGATTTCTGGAGATGGATCTGGGCAAAGGTCTACATTTTGCCTAGAAAATTGCCCCAAATGGAATATTAATCTATTAACACCCTCTGACATATCCTTTCCACACAACTTGCAAGTCAAATACATTCCATTGATCCCCCCAAATTCAAGTATAGTATCAAGTTCACCATATTCCCACATAGGGTCCAAAAGCCTTTGCATTTTGTTTGAAACTTTGAACTTGAATTTGAACCTGGGCACAAAAAAAGTTTAAAAAAAATAAAAATTGCCCATCACATAAGAAGCAAACACAAATGTAATTGTTGATTTTAAATTTTAAATGCCTCTTCTCACTCACTTGAACACACTTAGATTCATTAAACAAGGGTTTGAATTTTTTTCATTTGATTCTTGAAAGTTAAAGTTTTGCTTCAATCTAGATTCCAAACAATGTTTTGATTCAAAATTCTAGGCAGAGATAAGATAAAAACAAACTAATAGAATTATAGAAAGATTTAAGAAGCCATTTGTGTAACAAAGACTAAAAGAGAAATTAAAATACATACCTAGCAGCAGCAAATTGGCACTTTGAATCTCTCACGTTGAGCAGTGGACAAATCTCCAAATCTCCAAACCTCCACCACAAAACTAGCAAATCTCCTCCACTTGGACAATGGCAAACACATCCTCTCTCAACAAGGGCGTATGGGAGCAAAAACAGTGAAAAATGATGGGTTTTTTCACTTTTCCGCCTCTTATCCTGTTGAAGAATCTAGGGCAAATAGGATTAATGTGATTCTTCTTAGCTTGATAACTATTTGTGAGGTGTTTTAATTTTTCTTCTTAGCATAGTCTTCACTTGTTATTATTAGAGTGTGTCTTCATTTGTTCATCAAATAGTTACCAAAACAAAGAGACAAGAACATAAGATGTTGGCTTTCTGCCAGGGCCAAAACCTCTCCCTCTTGGAGAGGAAAACCCGCACAAAATTCTTCCTATAGAGATTCCAATTTGACGAATACCAAGACCATGACCCTTGACCTTCTAGGCCACTCCAAGACCAAGACACCAATCCTCTTCTTCATCAATGTTGAGATCATCATCACTGTTGCTCCATCACCGAGCTCTTCATCAACGAGATCTTCAGATTGAAATATGTCTAGGAGAGTTGCATGTAGATTCACTGATATCATGACAGTCTCAACATGACTGTTCCTTCAATGAGATCATGACCTTTGTGACTATATCTTCATCAAGAACAAGATAGTGACTACACCTTAATGTTGACATAGTGTGTTACTCTGAGATCCTTCCATTATGCCGAGACAGTGTGTGGTATAGTAGGATTCCTGAGATCATCTTCATCACTACGATTATGACAGCACTGAGATCTGTACCAAGAATAAGATTGTGTTTTCTTGCACCTAGTCATTCTTATGCCGAGAGTATCTTACTGAATTACCCATCCGAAATCACAGTGATACTTCTCCATCCGAGGTCCTAAACTGTTGCCTTAATCTGAGATTCCTGCACCTCCTGTACCCATCCAAGATTGCAGAGAAGTCCGAGATTTCTGAGTTTCCTGTGGTGACTTTAGCTGCCTATTTATAGTAGTTAGTCTCCCTTATTTAGCCGACATGTCAATGTGAACCGATGTGTCCCTTTACTGAGCCGACATGACATTTATGTATACTTTGAAGCCGACATGATTGTCTTCTACCTCGCTTTGCTTGCAAACTTCTTTGTGCTTGTCTTGGAGGATTATGCTTGGCCTTGGAGGGTTGTTCTAGACTTGTATACATTTTACATAGGCTCATGAAGAGCTCCTTATTCATGACTTTGACTCTTTGACCTTAAATATACATCCTAAGGCTCTCAATGGGAGCCATCTATAAAATAAACCCCTTGCTCATGAAACCCATGCAGCAAGGCATAATTAATAAATTCATTTTTCTTGTTTACAAAAATCAATGTCATGAAGACCAAACCTAGTTACACTTTCTTCAACACTCCCTCTTCACTAGGGAGGCATTCATGATGGTACTTGGTCATTCTCAATTTGAAGAATTTCTCATAAGAAGAATCGGATTGGTAACCCATCTGTATAGCATCATAGTAACCAACATTGTTTCCACAGCAAGGCCTTGAGTCACAGCTCTATCTCTCATTAGATCAGAGCACAATGTTGGTGAGACCAATGAATATAGACACGTTCATCATTGTCTCTCAAGGTATATACCCACCCGGGTGTTCACTGAGTATGACCTTCTAGGATTATTCTTATCTTGGGTTCCCAACCCTCAAAGAATATCGGTCCTCTTGCCTACTCTTATATTGGATGCCCTACACATCCTCAAAGAGCATCGGATGCCAGATGATTACCCAATCCTCCATTCTTTCTTCCAAAGTGAAGATAAGAATGTTGTGTTTATCTCTCCCTCTCAACTAGGGAGGATATCATGTGTCTTCATTTCTCTTCATGACCTTCACCCAGACTTATAGCTATTAATCCTAGTCTAGTGCATGACACATGAAATAGAAAAACACAACTACCACTTATTTTTAATCAAGGGTGATCCAATCCAAGCTCCCTCTTGATCAGTGACCTGTCAGAACTCCCTCTTAGCTAAGGACTCTTTTATAAATCAAGAACTTCTTCTTCGTGGGTCCTTCAGCTGTTTGACCAACTTCTGTCCTTGATGTCATGAAATTTAGTTAAGCTTCTTCCTTGTAGGGCAACAGTCATCGATCACTTTCCTCCTTAGTTCGTCATGTCATAGGACTTCTTTATGGAAAGTGGCCTTGTTCATATCTGGAACCTTCGTTATATGACTACTTATTTCTCATCATGCTTCTTCCATCCATCACATGAATGCTAATTGTACTTGTATTTATAAATTTTGTTCGAGTAGCCCTGCGTTATCCAGATATTATTCAAGAAATCAAAACATCATGCTACATCAAATCATACCTTACGATATGGCTCTTCATCATGACATCTTTCTATAGGTATTAAGCATCATGCCTACATGTTGACACATCTCCCAAAGATATCCATTGTCAAGGGTCTTCATCTTTTCCATCAAAGTCTCATATCTTTCCGGAAGATTTTTATAGTCAAGTCTTCTTGATCTTTTGGATGTTGATCACCTTCATCAGGGTTGCATATCTCATGATCTCTTCCTTCCTCACACATTACATTCCCAGTAGCTTTCAATCAAAAATTCTTCATTGTAGTCAACCACCTCATACTTCATATGAGGACATATTATTGATTTCATCTAGTGCGATTTATGCCTTCCTGCATCCTTTTCAGAGGAGGATATCTTTTTTCTCTTGATGATGCTTCTTAAGATAGAAGCAATGATCCATGTTACCTGCAACCATATGACATGACATTATAATATTAAGCACAAGCATACATACCTGATTTTACCTTCAGGTCATCGAGGCTTCTTCCAGCAGCTTCCTTGATTGAAAAGATCTTCAATCCCTCGATTTGCTTTATGTCATCACAACATCATCTCATGGATTCCATAAGTTGGAGTTCTTGTTGAAACACTTGCTTCCTCTCTAGATTAGTGAACCCTCTGATGAGGATTCCATCAAAGAATTTTTTAGGATCTTGTATTTTCCCAACTAGCAGATGTTTCCTTTTTGAATTGATGTATGATGAGCCTTGTCCTAGATGACTCTTTCCTTCAATGTCCACTGAGGTTGCCAAGGGCTATATCCTTCATATTTTGTCTGTCATGAATTTTGTCCTTCATGATTCCCATGTTAATGTTACGAGCTCTTGTTTCTAATGCTTCCATGATGCCATGATGCATCTTATCATCATTGTCATATCTTATAACAGAAGCTTATGATAGGACCCTTTTGTGAGGGATACCATCTTACTCATAGAAGAGATTTGTTATTCCCCCTTTTCTTGGCCCTTTTCTTCAGCTTCCTTCACCTATCTGGCGATATGAGCTTCCAAAATATTTCCATAGCATTGGATCTTAGCTATACTTTGCTTGAGGACCAACCTTGCCTTTCCTTTCTTGCCTACCAATTAGGACAATGATGATTATCTTCCTTCCTAGATCTTGTAGATGGGATCTTATGAAGATATCCTAGATCCCTTGATACCTTTTACTTTCATGAAGATCAGATTTCATCTGACCTTCTTCATTGCACTTTCAAAGAATGAGTTTATCATATACATCTCTTTGATGTCTCCAATGTTGTTATATGAGGGGATCTTTCATAAGTATCCCTTTCCAGGAATTCAGAGGAGACCTTTTGATATGTTCAATGACTTCAGCTATCTAGATGACTATGTCTATCTTCCTTTTTCATAGAATGAAAAGATACTTACTTGTCATGTGAAGATGAAATCTTCACCTTGATGCTTTCTTGAATGATCTCCTTCAATGAGATTCTTGCTTGAGCTCCCTGGCACAACTAAGTTCCAAGATCATTCTTGAGACTTCCTTGCATTGTTCAACACCAAGCATTGTTGCTTTCAATAATATGTTGAGATTACTTGATTCCTTGACTATGAGGGTATCATATCGAAATCAAGAATTTTGAGAGCATTGTCATGATGCCCATTTGAGATGTGGCATTGTGTTCTCCTTCTGAAATGATATTGTTGTAATGTATGAAGTGATTGTATATCCTTGTGGCTTTGATGTGATGCTCCTTGCTGGAGTAGAACCTTGCTTCAGTTGACTAGCATGAACAAAGATCTCCTTTGAGACCTTCGAGCACTATCCAATACAAAGCATTGAAACTGCTTCAGGCTTAAGTCATTGAGATCTTTGTGGTATGACATAGATTTGTAATGACACCCAATTTGGGGCTAGCACTGAACTTGTGAGAGGTACTGCGTTTTCCTTCTTTTGACTGTGATCCGAATTATGAGCACTAGCATTGAGACTTCACTTTGAATGAGATTACTTGATCTTGAATTGTCTTGATGTTGTCGACTGCTTGTCGAAGACTTGATCCTTTAATCTTGACAAAACCCTTTAACTTGCTTTGATGCCCTTCTTGAAGACTTATCCTTTTATGTCTCTTTTGTTGCCCTTCCTTTGACTTCAGCACCTTAGCTCTGATAACATGTTGAAGAATCTAGGGCAAGTAGGATTAATGTGATTCTTCTTAGCTTGACAACTATTTGTGAGGTGTTTTAATTTTTCTTCTTAGCAATGTCTTCACTTGTTATTATTAGAGTGTGTCTTCATTAGTTCATCAAATAGCTACCAAAACAAAGAGACAAGAACACACGATGTTGGCTTTCTGCCAAGGCCACAACCTCTCCCTCGGAGAGGAAAACCCGCACAAAATTCTTCTTATAGAGATTCCAATTTGATGAGTACCAAGACCATGACCCTTCACCTTCTAGGCCACTCCAAGACTAAGACACCAATCCTCTTCTTCATCAATGTTGAGATCATCATCACTTTTGCTCCATCACTGAGGTCTTCATCAACAAGATCTTCATATTGAAATATGTATAGGAGAGTTGCATGTAGATTCATTGATATCCTGACAGTCTCAACATGATTGTTCCTTCACTGAGATCATGACCTTCGTGACTATATCTACATCAAGAACGAGATAGTGACGCTTAATGTATGCCGCGATAGTGTGTTACTCTAAGTTCCTTCCATTATGTCAAGACAGTGTGTGGTATAGTAGGATTCCTGAGATCATCTTCATCACTACGGTTATGACAGCACTAAGATCTGTACCGAGAATGAGACTGTGTTCTCTTGACACCTAGTCATTCTTATGCCGAGAGTATCTTACTGAATTACCCATCCAAAATCACAGTGATACTTCTCCATCCGAGGTCCTGAACTGTTGCCTTAATCCGAGAATCCCGCACCTCCTGTACCCATCCGAGATTGCAGAGATGTCCGAGATTTCTGAGTTTCCTATGGTGACTTTAGCCGCCTATTTATAGTAGTTAGTCTCCCATATTTAGCCGACATGTCAATGTGAACCGATGTGTCTCTCTATTGAGCCGACATGACATTTATGTATACTTTTAGGCCAACATGATTGTCTTCTACCTCGCTTTGCTTGCATACTTCTTCGTGCTTGTCTTGGAGGATTGTGTTTGGTCTTGGAGGGTTGTTCTAGACTTGTATACATTTTACATAGGCTCGTGAAGAGCTACTTATTCATGACTTTGACTCTTTGACCTTAAATATAAATCCTAAGGCTCTCAATGGGAGCCATCTATAAAATAAACCTCTTGCTCATGAAACCCGTGCAGCAGGGCATAACTGATAAATTCATTTTCTTGTTTACAAAAATCAATGTCATGAAGACCAAACCTAGTTACACTTTCTCTAACATATCCGCAGCCTAGGAAGTCTCGGCGACTTTTTGGGTCAACTCCCGATTAAATCAGGACTTTTACTATTTATTCCCGATTTTTTCAGGAGTGAAGAAATTGGCAAAAAATCAATGGATTTGATTGGCCAACCAAAAAAATCATGTTTTGGGGATTTAATTCTGATTTTTTCCTGAGTTTTTCCACACTGGTTAGGGGTATCCCTCGCTCCTCCATTCCCCCAAGATCATACAGCCAAACTCCTTGTTGGATCCAAGGACTACTATAGCGAGCCAATGCCACTGTCACCCCCCTCACCGTCGACTATCAGACTCGGGCATTCTTCACATCATCAACCTCCAGCTCTAGACTTATTCACTTAGCCTTCTACATGATCCAGTTATATATATTGTATTGTCTTTTACTTCATTTCATTCTATCCTAGATTTAGCTTTAGCATTTTTTTAGGAATTGCGTTTGCGCTCCCACATTATACTCAAACTGGTTGTATCCTTGAGTCCCATTGACCTACTTATGGTGATTCATTGGACATGAATAAAATTATCTTCTCTTATCTTATCTTCTCATAGGATAAGGAAAACAAGGAACTAGTACAAGTGACTAACAACAACCAAACAAAAGAAAGGACAATAAATTCAGAATAAATGGCAAGTGTTAAGTATGGAAGGACATGGACACGCTACCTCTATCAAGGCCCCCTATTCGTATACCTCCTAGATAGTGAAAGAAAAGCCCAAAGGTGTGTGCACTTGACTAGAAGGAAGAGATGACCACCAAGGTGAAATAAGGAAACAAGAAAACATCCAAGCATCATGATCTATTATCCGATTTCAAACCATGATCCTCACTTCGATTCCTAAAACATTGAATGTAAGCACTTCTTATGAAACAATGGCTAGTGTAACTCGTGGTCACTAACCTACCTTCATTGGAGGAGCATGGTCATCGAGTGGGATCACTGACCAGTGAGCAGTTGAGAGGCATCTAAGAAGCTATTGTCTGAGGATCATGTGAAGTTATTGGCTAGAAATCTACATCTTAGGAGAAAAACATTCTCCCAAGGTTCCCCATGTATATGGATAGGTAACAAGCCTAAGGGATAAAAACATGTGTTTCCTCCTAAGAGGTTACAAGTTCAAATCCAATGGGTGGTAGAGTATGTGTTGATTTCTGATAGCATCGGATGTGTTTTAAGCCTCAAAATTTGCAGGGAGGCTAGGACACATGTATTCCAAATACCCAAAAATTGTTTTGGGAAATTCCACCCGAAGATAGTTTTATTAAAATAATTAATTATTTTTAATGGAGGCCTAAGTCTAAACTTAGGAAATTAAAATAATTAAAGGGTATTAATCAAACTGGGGGTGAAACTTCTAGAAGAAGACGAGGATCAAGCCAAAATGATCTGAGCCACTGATTAGAATCTAATTTGGGTCGTTGATTGATCAACGAGAAGATTATAAGAAGAGGCTTGATGGGCATTTGGAAGACACATCGAGTAAGAGATCAAGAGATCGATTTCTAAAGAACGCAGCACAGCAATTGCCAAAGAAGTGATCGAGGTGATTTCTTACAGTGAGGGGCAGAGATAGTTTCCGGTTGGATAGTTTCATGATCCAGGGATACATCGCAAAGAAGGCAGAAAGAGATCCAGAAGCAGCGCTGTTAATTTTAGGTATGTTCTATGCTAGAGCAATTTATTTAAATTTTCACTATTAGCAATCACATCAGCATTATGATAAACTGCAGATAGAACATAAATACAAAACGTAGAAGACAAGCCAAGACAAGAGGACACAAGATATGGCGCGAGCCAAGGACAAACCCCACAATGTGTGGGGAAACCCTTGATCAGATCTTCTTATCTTCAAAGTTCAGCAGAGAAAGAGATGGAGTACATTTACAACAGCAGTCAATACTTTGACTTATCTAGATCTGCAAGACACGTATCATTGTGAGATCAGTTTGAAGACTTTCTGCTTCAACTGATTCTCAAGGTGACTTCCTTCACCTATCATCGTTCTGCATCTCTCCATTTGTTGCCCCTGATTGTGTTGCACCATCATGCTGTCTCATGATCTCATAAATCACGCTACCCATATATCATTGTGTTGCCCATCATGTATGATCATGCTGTCCATGCATTGTGTTGTTCATTACTGCTACAGGTATGCCACCAATGTATCACTGCTGTACTACTGCATCACTGATATTTCCAGTACAGCTACCATCATTAATAACATTATTGCTGCACCATGACTGTCCCTTGTACCATGCTGCTATGCCAAGCCACCAATTTGGCTCCCACAAACTGCCCAACAATCTGATTCAAATTGACTCAAAGAATGGATCCAACACACATCACAACTGCTGCTCCAAGTCTGAGTTACTGTTGTAATGTCTGTGACTGGTTAGGGCATATTTCCCTGCTGTAATAACCCTTGATCAGCCACCAAAACAGCCCTTCTTGACTGCGGCCTACTCTTGAAGAGGTGCTGGCACCCTTGGCTGCTGTCCTGGGCATAGATAGCCCCTAAACAGCTCCACGCTGCCCTCCAAAGAGAGTTAGGACCTGCGGCCTACCTACAGCATCATATGCTGTCCTTCCTAGCAGCCAAGACACCTCCACGCAGGCTGAACTGGCCTCTCCTTGCTTCTGGCCTTTAGGAAGTTGTCTCGGCCTCCCCTCACAGCAATTGGGCCCTCAAACATACCCTAGAAACAACCCTAAAACACCACGCTGTTCTGTCCCTCTTTGCTGGTTAGGGCATCCTTAAAACAGCGAGTTAGGGAGCCTCTTTACTGCGGTTAGGGTCACCCTGGGACAGCGTATAGATGAGGGAAGTCTTCCTTGCTAGGGCATCATCTAGGACTGCGTTTAGACTTCAAGCTTTAGGCTCCTTCCTTACTGCGTGTAGGGCTTCCTCCTCTTAGACTTCTTGTTTAGGGTTTCACTTGTAGGCCAGCGTTTAACCCCTGGTGTCTCTCTCCTACACCAAAAACCCAAGACGTGGAGAGGAGGAGATCACACCAAGAATGTGTATTACAAATGATTTCAAGTACTATATATTTATACTAAAACGTAGATGATGAATGGACGTGACTATTGGGCTTCTGAGCCTACTCAAGTTGCTGGTCGGCTTGATAATAATTCCATAAACAAAATAAATTCATATCTCCATAAATACTTATCGGAATCGGATGATCTTTGGATCAATCCTACACCTCTCGACGAGAGGGATCCAATAAAAATATCAGCTGTCATAAATAAGCTGATCCACATGGAGTTTGGCCCTAGTTGCCAATTTAACAAGCGCAGAGCCACGTTGGGCAGGTAGGGCCACGCAGAGGCAGCCCAAAGCCTAAGAGGAGATCTGAAATTTGCTGGAGAATCGAGCTCCAGAGCCAAAAGTCGGGGTGCGAGACCAAGAGGGCAGAAAGTCGAAGTTCCAAAGGCAAATCGATCAGCCAAAGGAGTGACGCAATCCCCAGAAGCTATGACAAGCTATGACGCATAGCAGCATAGTGACTGCAGAAACTGCGTAGAGGCAGCTAGGGGCTAGCCATTCAGTGATTGGATCAATGTTGGATCGCCTGTGATAGTGTGAGGTATATCTCACTCATCCCTCTGTTAGTCAAATTCTCTGTATTGGATAGCCAGCAAGGCATCCAAAGATTGTATTCAAAAATTACTTCATAATAATACAAGCCCTCAACCGCTGCATCGGTTTTCCCACATTGGGTTTGGGGACATTGGTCCAAAAATAACGGTGTCACTTGTGTGTTATTTCTTTCTTGCTCAGATTCTTGTTTCC
Organism: Pinus taeda; assembly: GCA_000404065.3. Taxonomy (NCBI): domain Eukaryota; kingdom Viridiplantae; phylum Streptophyta; class Pinopsida; order Pinales; family Pinaceae; genus Pinus; species Pinus taeda. Next base: position 24,804 of record APFE030056030.1, on the reverse strand, counting down.
GCATATTATCTAAAATTGTGAAGGCTGCAGTTGTATTTACTTCGATATTTACAGTAGAACACAGTAAATAACTTGCATGGATTAACAAGTAGGAGAAGTAATATCAGTTTGCTGCAGCAGTGGTTCAGGGTTTCTCGAATTTTCAAAGTATGTACACCTCCATAGACTTTAGCAATCAAATCGTTGCACAAAGGTCGGTCCTTTGTCCCACAAACAAGGGGGTCTCATACACCAATTTGGTGTCTGGCTTGGCTATGACCTTAAAATTAGATTATTATTATTATAAATAGACTTATTCTACTTTGCAACAAAAAGGTCAAACAAGCATAATGAACCTTCAAAATAGTGAATACTCTTTTCTTCAAAATTAATAAATTTTATGTCATAAGCCCTACATCTTTCTTTGGACTTCAAACAATATCAGAAACACTACTTGATCAAAATAAGTAAATAAATATCAGCAAAAATTCCTCCAAACCCACCATCTTGAAAAACTCAGTGTTTTCAAAATGGAGAGACACGGATGGAAATATAAAAATAAACCACTCAACGGTCTGCATGTAAATAATAAGATGCAATCCATTTAAACCACGGTATGATAGAAACTTGTATTCCTTAAAACTTTCATAAAAGAGTTGGCTTCATTTAGTCTTAAATATAGCAGAATTCTAATTGCACATTTATAAGAAAGATAGCAAAGAATGAATAAAAGATGGTATACTTTGCCATGAATTTTGTTTCAATACACCTTCAATGGAAAAATACAAGCAGAAAACAACGATATTTCTAGTCCAAGAGAACATACCCTATTACCACGAGGAGGAGTCCCAGCTCTTTGTGTCTCAGAGTTTCCATAACCAGCTCTTGGTTTTTTCTCTGCTGGCTTAAGAATCTGGAAAGAGCACATTAGTGTTTGATCAACACTCATCATTGCACCAGCATTGTCAAATTCACCACAATAATTTGGAGCTGAGAAGACTGTAACAAGCTGCCTATCAGCAAAAAATTCATAACCATCCTCCACCACCTGCCAGTGAGGAACTCCATCATGTATTTATACATTGACCCTTTCTACATTTTATATTAAGCAATAATTGCCAAAATATATTTTCACAGTACCTTCAATTTCTTGAAATCATATTTTTGCTCAAAGCATCACACTATGCATGAACTTATCTTCAAACAATAACAAGACAGATAAGGAAGTCAAAATAAAATTATAAGATAACCTGATGTGCACGACAAATGAGATCCAGATCAAGCTTTTGGAGAAAATCGGACACCTTGTCAGGACCAAATGTGTAAGAAACACCTCTGTCATTCGAGCCCCATCCTTGAATTGCATTGCAGGGGTCTGACCAAAGAAGATCACATAACAACCCTGTATCTGGCACATCTGTAGGTCGAGGTATATTCTTTATTTGTTCCAAATTGGTCAGTTCAGGCGAAAGACCACCATGCATGCATAGGATCTTTTCATCTATAAGTGCAGCAACAGGCAGGCAGTTGAAACAGTCTGTAAAAAGTTTCCATAGTCTTACATTGAATCTGCGCTTGCACTCATCATAGAAACCATATATGCGATTTATTGAGGCACATTCATGATTTCCCCTCAGAAGGAAAAAGTTCTCTGGGTATTTAATTTTGTAAGCAAGGAGGAGGCATATTGTCTCTAGGCTTTGTTTGCCCCGGTCCACATAATCTCCCAAGAATAAGTAATTTGATTCTGGTGGTAAGCCACCATATTCAAAAAGCCTTAGAAGATCAGAATACTGGCCGTGAACATCACCTACAACAGAAATACATAAAATTAAGATTAATTTAAAAAAGGCATGCAACCAATGCCGATGAAAGGAACAATCCAAAGAAATGCAATAACTTTATAAAGATTTACATTAAGGTTCCCAAACCTGTGCTATAAAGAATGGTATATAGATACATTCTTTGTTTGTGAACTTCATATGGATGAAGAAACCATAATAAAAATAAAAGGAAATCCTATCTATAAGTCAGAAGGACTGCATTGAGTCATAAAACTATGGATGGTTAAAACTCAAGAAGGAAGAAAATATAACACTAGTTAGCCGAGGGTTAACTTCTCTGTTCTTCTGAAAGGGCTTCCTTTAAACTCAAAAGAAGCATTACAACAGGCCTGAAGAGGTTGGGTGCCTCAAGAGGCCTGCTTGCACAAGCAATCGGCCCATGAGGGGTGAACCATTAAAGACAGGCACTTCCATTCAGATAAGCTGCTGCAACAAGGGGTACTTTTCTGTCAAAATCACCCAGAAATTGCATCTGGCCCAGAATACTCATGTGTGTCTTCAAAAGAATTGAACCTTAGTGGGTGGCCTGACATGCAACTGTCTTCTCCGCTTTACAACAACCCCATTGACTGACTTATCCTTCAGTTTTATTAAGCAGTGGAAAGCTGATTGTCAATGAGTGGATAGTCAAGAACAGAGAATGAGAACTATGATTACACATGGAGTTGATAAAGCCAAATTACTAAAGAATTATCCATATAAAACAAACCCTTGACAGACGACATAGTGAAGTGAAAAGCTGGTTGTCAATAACGAAGTGGTTGCCAATGCACAAGACTGAACTTCGAAAAGAGTTGGAGGAATTGTTCAAATATTGATTAGATAATAGTTAAACTGAAACAAACCCCTGATAGCTGACATAGTGCAGTGAAAAGCAGGTTTTCAACAATGAGGCGGTTGCCAATACAGATATGTGACTCAACTTCAAAAAGAGTTGGAAGTAATTGTTAAAATATTGGTTCAAAAAATCAAGCTCTAGAATAGTTTCCATCTAGCAGTGAATTGCAAAATAGGGCTCCCAACCTTATACATGCTATAAAGGCTAGTTAAGATGGAAAGGCCAAGGATATAAAAATTGGAGCTAGGTTGTATTGATAAAGGTAGGGAGCAGGGCCACCAAACAATTCTTCAAGTTCCTCAAAACACAAAAAGGCTGCAGTATAAATCAATGCTTATTGAACTCACCATCGAAGAGTCACCAATCTAGCAAGCACGAGTGGTGAAGTTGCTTACCACAATGCCATGATTTTTTTCCTTCTAAATTTCTCTCCCTTAACAAAGTGATTGCCATCCCAGCTCACAATGAAGGGTTCCCTAAAATGGTATAGGCCAGAGAGGCCACATGTGATAGTCCTCTCAGATTAGAAAAGCTAACCAATAAAGCATTAATAGAGAGATCCCATGACAAAGCCCCTGCATTAATGTAACTCAAATGTGAGTTTTACAAAGTTAATTGGGACTATAGTGGCCTTAATTTGTTAAAAACAAAAACAAAAAAGTTAGGTTCTAGGTGCCCTTGACCAATATGGAAAATATCATATTAATCCTTGAGCAAAATAAGCTTGAGTTTATAACCGATCAAAGGCTAATCACATAATTGGAAGCTTCATGCAAAATTCACACCACAGCTTTGCTCTTTAAAAAGAGTACATCTTTCCTACTATCGTTAGGAATTAACACACTGGCTTTTACCAAGTTAAGGTGCATCCTAGACAATCTCATTATAGTCTAGGATAGCATGGACCTGGCCTTGATCGCTTAGCAAGAAACTGTATTCACTAAAGTTGTGTTGATAAAGGTAGGGAGCAGGACGACCAAACAATTCTTCAAGGTCCTCAAAACACAAAAAAGCTGGAGTAAAAATCAATGCTTATTGAACTCATCGTAGAAGAGTCACCATTCTAACAAGCATTAGTGGTGAAGTTGGCTAACACAACACCATGATTCTTTTTCCCTTCTAAGTTTCTCTCTCCTAACAAAGTGATTGCTATCTCAGCTCACAATGAAGGGTTCCCTAAAATGGCATAGGCCAGAAAGGCCACATGTGATAGTCCTCTCAGATTAGAAAAGCTAGCCAGTAAAGCATTACGAGAGAGATCCCATGACAAAGCCCCTGCATTAATTTAACTCAAATGTGAGTTGTACAAGTTAATTGGGGCTCTAGTGACCTTAATTTGTTAAAAACAAAGAAAAAAAAGTTAGCTCTAGGTGCCCTAAACCTATATGGAATATATGATATTAATCCCTGAGCAAAATAAGCTTGAGTTTATAACCGACCAAAGGCTAATCACATAATTGGAAGCTTCATGCAAAATTCACACTGCAGCTTTGCTCTTTTAAATAGAGCACATCTTTCCTATTGTTGTCGCCTGAAGTGTACACCTAAGTCGCAATGCTCAGAACAAGGGTTGTCACTCTAAATCTTTGTTCACTCCATTTAAACTCTCTCCTAGGTAAGTCAAGGAGGGTAGTCCCTAAGGATGATAATGAAGAAAAACTTGTTGGAACAACAAGTTTAGGAGATTAAGGACAAGGCAATTATTATTAGTGTAACTTGATTATTAATTAAAGCAAGTGTGAGAGTTTATGAGAAATTTATATTAACATAAATGCAATTGGGATCAATAAGGAAAATATAAAATATAAATGTAACAGACCAGTGCCTTTGCTCAATGGAAATTTAGATACTTGCAAGTAAATAGATGTTCTTAGTTACAATAATAACAATGCTGCAAGAAGAATTAGCACAAAAATTTAAAGACCAAGATAACCAAATATATGAGCAATGAACCTTGAAGAAACACAATTGCAAGAAAAAATGATATTTCTAGATATAATAAACTTGCAAATTATAAATTTAGCCCACAATTCCAATCACCAATGATCAACAAAGAATGAATGCAAGATCTAAGCTAATGTGAAATGCAAGATCTTGGTTGATTTTAATTAAGATGCCTAATCTAAATGAATCCTTCCTCCTAGCTGTTTTGGGGCTAGTCTCTAGAGTAAGTTGTGGAGAGAAAGCAAGGGGAAGCAAGCTATGGCTTGGTTAACGATCCCTCCCTTTGAGATCTAACCACCCAGTGCCTCCGGTGCTGCAAAGACTGTCGCTCTGATGACTGCAAGGTCATCGTGTTAACCACTAAATAGGTTCTATCCTATGCAAGCTACAAAAGAAAGGTGGTCTTAACTTTCTTTCAGCCAAGCTTAGGCTTGGAGGTGAATTTTAGGGATGCAAATGTACGATGATGACCAAGTTAGATAACTTCAAAGAGATGAGATAATAACAATATGCTTCAATGTAAAGATGTAAAGATGTAAACCACTTATAACCAAACTTTATTGAGATATCAACTTATAGCTCACAAGGCTACAAGATTTCCAATAGCAACTCAATCAAGCAAACTTAAGATCTCTTAATGAAACAATGTTAATGATAACAACTTCAAAAGTCTTTAGTTATAGCGTTTATTAGAGCATTCTTCACTTATGAGATATAGAGAATAGGAGCACGTGAAATTTAATGATATCAACACAAATAACTAAAAGACAAAGAGATTGCTAACAATGATTTTCAAAATGATGAAATGCAACACTAACCAAACCATGCAATGCAAAAAATGAAATTGGGGTCTAACCATGCAGCTATGAGTGATGCAATTAGAGAAGCAACTATGTAATGGAATGCAATTTGGTTAAGAGAGGAGACATAGATAGTAATCTAAGAAAACAAGCCTATCCTCAATGCTTTGGCGAGACACAAGAGAGCAACCACTGTAAATTTAATACACTTCCAGTGCACAAGGATACACAATGATCCACCTTAGAAATGTACCAGACCTCAAGATATATCACAGTTAATTGGATCAGCCCACTGTCAATAGAAAATCAGACTGCTGTAACTATTGTTGGAGTTAGTCAGATCAGAACTGTCACAAGTCTACAAGATTCCAGTGAATCACTCTAGGACTGTGAATATGCCTTAGATATGCCACTTCAAAGCTCAACTGCTGCAACCTCTTTTTACGTATGTATCAGTCTTTAATCAGTCTTCAAATCTTTCACAAAATGTGAGCAATCATACCAGAACTCAATAACCAATTCAAATACTAAATGCAAGGCAAAGATATAATGTAGATTCAAATCAGACTTTATTAGCATGTATGTTAGTCACCAAATGATGAAGACAGACAAACTAATGACCAAGCCTTAATTTTGTTTTCAGATCTGCAAATTGAAAGGAAAATAAAAAAAAATGCATATACAAGAAAATAAAATTTATACACAAAAGGACAAAAAGGGGTAGTAGATATATACAAAAAATTATACACAAATTTACAAATCTATTGGACCAAAGGAGTATGAGTACAACTCCGCTCCTTGATCAATAGAAAAATAAGCTTTATATTAGCAGATCTATTCAACATGCACAAACATAATTCAAATAGATGATGGAAATAAATTTTTATAGTGAGAAATAGCCAAAATCCCTGCAAATCAAATCGTTAGATAAGCCATGAAATTTAATCACATGGGCTCCTGAGTTTTTTTGACTTGGGAGTGCGTTGGTCTAACCGAAGACTTCCTCTCATGCCCAAGATCTGAATACTTGAAGTCTCTACACACTTAAAATCAAATTATTAGATCAATAGAGGCATAGATAACAAAATAACCTTCAAAATCTAGAGATGCCTGCTAGATAAATCAAATTAAAATGTTTCTCTAAAACCCATCAACTAATACAAGATACCTGTGTAAATAGTTCATCCCACAAATGGCTAAAGAAATAATTACTTATAAAATTTATTTAATAGAGTATTAAGCACATGATTCAGAAAAATATTACCACAAGAAGCAGAAGAGGAACACCACCATGAATAAACCCCAAAGACTTCTTTATTATTTCCAGAAAAATATTACAGCGGCGGAGCTTGACTCGGAGCTTCTTTACAAAATTTTCGGTGTCAAATGAGGAGCAAATAGCTTCCTAATATAGAAAATAGAGAGATCTAGATCCCCCTCCAAGTGGAAAAGGACTAGATCCAGTAAGTTGCACATTTTTTACTTGATCCTGGATAATAACAACTACTTGATGCTTGATTTATGCCAAAAATAAATCTCATCCCTTGATCTTGATGAAGAAAATTGAATTCCATAATAACTCCCTTTTTTCCTGGTCCAAAAAATATTGTTTTGACCTTTTTTCCTCAAAAAATCATTTTTTACTTAATCATCTTGGTCCATAAGCTCAATTTTTGTTAATAAATTGATCTTTTCCTTGATAAAGGACCTTGGAAATTGGACTTCTTTTGGACCCACGAATTTTCTTCAATTAACTAGACCTAGAAAATATAATTTTCTTGAAAAAATAATTATTTTCTAGTCCCAAATAATTTCTTGCGATTTTTTCGCCTTGGAATTGGGTTTGTCAATTTAATTCTTCCTTGGAAATGATCACTTTCTCCAAAATTCATTTTTCCACTAGGAGAGAATTTTATTTTCTCTCAATTTAAATCTTTTATTATTTTCTAGCTAATATTTTTGTCGTTTTTCACCAGAAAACCAAAAATAAAAATAATTATTTTTTGACACAATTAATTAATTTTCTAGCTTAGGATTTTAATTTAATTTAGCCAGAAAAATTAATTAATTGACACTAAAGGGTATTAACAATTTTTTCCAGCCTTAGATATTTTAGCCATGGTGTTTAAATAGGACCATGCACCAAAATATTTTTACATCAAAATATTACAATTAATTCAACCCTTGAAAGGGGAAAACACCTTTAGACATAGACCCTTAATAATTTACCCAATTTTGTGACACAATATGATCTAGTATAGACCATGCGTGTTTGTAATAAAATAATTTAGCCAAATGGGCTTAAATTATTCCCAAACACACTTTTACAAAAGACTCGATATAACACTAGGACTCACCTATGACCTTGTCAATGAATTCCACCCTAGCTTCGGGGTTTAAGCTGGAAGAAAAACTCTGTCGATTATGTGTGTTTAGAAACACACATAATTCGATGAGGTTAAAAACGTACTAAGATGAAATCCTTTGCAAAAATCAGAGACTTACCTAGGCGTTGTTACATAATTAAATGGTCATACTAGCATCATTTACAATAAACTTGCAAAATTTGGGTTTACAACCCTGATAGACTAACGAATGATGGTGATGAATCTTGGATATCTGACTGCTTGAACATGATGGAATTCCTTTGCAAATATGTGTATTGTTATAGGGTAGTTGACACGAAGTGGTCAACACCTACTATCGTTAGGAATTAACAAAATGACTTTACCAAGTTAAGGTGCATCCTAGACAATCTCATTATCATCTAGGATAGCATGCACCTGGCCTTGATCGCTTAGCAAGAAATTATATTCACTAAAGTTGAGTACAAGAAAGCACATGATAGAATAGAGTGGCCTTTGATCACTATGTGAAGGATTCAAGGGGGCTAGGCATCGTTAATATACATTTCCAATAGACTGCTCCTTGTGCATGAAAAATCAATCACCTTTTGTTAGGAATGAAGCATGAAATATACTCAAAATGATATTTTGAATGCCTCGCATCATTTCCCAAAATGATGAAAAATTCCGCCATCCATAACCTAACTCTCACTCCAATAAAAGTAAAAGTTTGGGCCACCTTTCCACTTGAGAAGTATTTGAATTCCTACAAGGCTTGCAGGCTTTTCCTTACATGGTTACAACATGAACCCCAAAAGGGCATATTTGTTAAACAATACTAAAAATGGCAAATTCCCATTTCAATTCAAGAATGATTGCTCTAAAACAAACTGATTCAATTCTCGTGAACTAAAAGGCATATTCAACCAACATGGTGAGAATTCTCGAACAAAGCATGGAAAGTGTAACGTATGATGTCCTCTACAAGAAGGGCATTATCCACCACTCCCTAGGAAATGATAGGACAACTGGACATAGAGTGTTTCTTAGCAATTTCTTAAAAGTATTCTTCCAGCTGCAAGATATTCCCAACCTAATAAAGTTGAGAATGTAACACAAAAGCTAGACAAGCTCTAGGGCACCAACTTGTATGATTGCATTTAGAACAACAGGTTTAAGTGAAAATGGCATACTACCATTGAGCCTAAAATACCTTTTTTGCATGGTTAGTAGTTCAACATTTCCTAGACAATGAGGTAAGGCTCCCGAGAATTGGATTGGAGCCTTTGAAATTCGAGTATGTCATAGGACTAAATTTCTACGAAGGGTTGGTTATAGCTACACCTCACTTACCGGGAAGAGTGAAAGGTTCAGATATATATGAGTTAGAAGTGTTGGTTAGACCTACCTTACCTAAGCATAACAAAAGGATTGGGAGCAAAGCTTAAGACCTTTCGGTGCCTTTCTCTTTTACATCAAAAAGTGAGAGGCTAGTGCTTCCTAACACACGCTAATGCAATAAGGAAACTTTATTTGACAAAAATTTACACCAAAACCTTACCTAACCTTGGCATTCGCTGCCTTTCTCTTTTACATCAAAAAGTGAGAGGCTAGTGCTTCCCAACACACGCCAATGCAATAAGGAAATTTTATTTGACAAAAATTTACACCAAAACCTTACCTAACCTTAGGACTAGGACATTAATTAATCTTAGGACCAAGACAATAACTGAGCTCGAATAATACTAGGACCTTTCGCGTTAGAATATTCAGCAATACTGAGAGGGGGGGTCAATCAGTATTATAAATTTTTAACTTCAAAACTTGTAAATGCATCCACATATATTAAGCAAGGCACATAAATATACAAAGCATAGAGATTTTTACATGGAAGCCCAAAACGGGAGAAAACCACTGAAATGTTTTCATAATATATATATAAAGAGTACATTCAAATTTATCAGCACCAACTGAAAGGAAGCACCAACTCCCTGGTTTATCATCACCATCTCCCTGGTTTATCAATACCAACTGAGAGGAAGCACCAACTCCTTGGTTTATCAGCACCAACTAAAGCAAAGCACCAACTCCCTGGTTTATCAACATCAACTCCTTGGTTTATCAACACCAACTGAAAGGAAGCAACAACACCCTAATTTACCAACACCAAAGCTTGTACAAGAGTCAATATTAGTCAAAGAAAGTTTGCCATCATGGGATTTGCTCCTCTATCCTTCACACAAGCACTCGGTTTCCCAAATACAATTTCCCTCAACAAATGATCCTTGAACTCGGCCTCCTTATCAATAGAACTCAGCCTCAACAAGCCCAAAACAAGACTAAAACATTCAAAAAGTGTGCCAAAGATCTTTCTAAAATAAGCCAAAAAACCTTTGCAAAATAAGCCAAAAACATTTCCAAAATAAGCCAAAAACCCTTCAAAAATGTGCCAAAATTCCTCCCCCACAAAGTCTCTCCAAATCAGCTCCTCTCCACTTCTGGTTCATGAAGTATGAACCTTATAATTCCTTCTTTTCTTTGCTTGTTTGAACAGATCTTAATTTTGCTTGAGTTAGAGGGAGCGCCATATACCGTTGGAAAGGTCTTGGAATAAGCTTTCCAACCATTATGTTATGCTTCCATTTGAGGTAGGTAAATGGAATAAAACTGCATTCAAAGATAGGCTATCAAAATGGGGCATCAAAAATCCAAACACAATATTTCAAAATGTGTTATTTGAATATGTAGCTTTCTCTTTCATTTGGACAGCCTTTGGCATCAATGACAACTTCTTTCAACGATCTCTCCCTTTGTCATTAATGGCAACCATCATGCTCCCCCTATCTCCATGCTTCTTAATCTTTCTCTCCCCCTTTGACATCAATGCAATAGGGTAAATCCCCTTGACATTGTCTCTCCCCTTGTATTTCTTTGTTGAAGATTGTGCAAATCAATTTGGAGCAGAAATTACTCCCAGTTTATCTCTAAGATACTCAAATGTCTCTCTAGCAAGTGGTTTGGTGAAGATGTCTACAATCTTTTTCTTCATCCCAACATACTCTAGCTTGATATTTTATTTTTGTGACTTGCTCCCTTAGAAAGTGAAACTTGATAGGAATATGCTTGGTCTTGGAATGCATCATTGGATTCTTGGAGATGTTTATTGCATTGGAGTTGTCACAAAGTATCAAAATAGGCTCATCATATTTTACTTGAATGTCTTGCAAGGTTTGCTTCATCTAGAGGCCCTGAGTACGGCATGCTACTGCTACAATATATTTTTCTTTTGTCGTAGACAAGGATACCAAAGATTGCTTCTTACTCAGTGTTGTCGCCCAAAGTGTACACCTAAGGCACAACACTTCAGAGTATGGGTTGTCACCCTAATCCCTACTCACAACGTTCTAGCTCTCTCCTAACCAAGCTAAGGGGTTCAGTCCTTAAAGATAGATGAAAGGGGGGAACGTGTTGAACCAACAAGTCCTAGGAGATCAAAGGGGAAGATCACTACCTTTCTAGTCAACTTGAATTATAATGAATTAGAAAGTGTTTTATTAAATGAGCAAAATATATCTGAACAAAATGAAGCAATTAAGAACAATAAGGCAACAACAAGATCAACAAATATAGACCAGTGCTTAATGAACAATGCTCGAAATATATTATATCACTTGCACAAATATGAAAAGCTTCAAGTTACTAGACAAGTAATGCTGCAAGAAGGATGTTAATATAATGAATCAAAGGATTATAAGCAACCAGAATATGAGCAATAATACTTGATGAGATCTTGCAAGGAAATATAGAATGGCCAAGTACAAGAATGGGAGATAAAACTTGCAAAGAGATGAACTAACTCACAATTCTAGGTACAATAACCAAATGATGAAAATGAGGAAGGGCAAGATGCAATTAGATTGCTTCAATGAGATCACGATTTGGACAGTATGCTTCAATATCAAGATCACTTATAACCAAGATTGTCCAAATCAGTGTTGCAGAAACCCTCCCCCCCGGGGACAAAAGGCCGAAACGCGATCCGTATGAATCCGTGGGCAATCCGCCGTACGAAACACGTTTCTAAATTTCCGAAACGTGGGTCGAGCTGAACAAAAGATAAAGAAAACAACCAAAAAAAAAAAAAATGTTCCTACCGTGTCGGAACCGTACGGCCCGGTCCGTGTTGCGGAAATTTCAAAATGCATTTCGTACGACATATCGATTGTACGATCCGCAGTGGTTCCTGGTCAGATCCGTACGGATCGTGACCGCTTCGCCGAGCAGTCAGTTGTTTCTACCGCGCGGGCCATATTTTGGCTTTTTTTTCACTTTTATTTGTTGGGGGTGGTTCCAACTTGGGTTAGGATCAGGAGTGAAGGGATTAAAAAACCCTTTCATCTCTCATTTGCTCACTTCTATTTTATGAGAGCTTGGAGAAGAGAGGGGAAGGGAGGAGAAAGAGAGGAGAGACTTGAGGAGAGCTTGGAGTAAAGAAGGGCTTCCATCTACAAGAGCTAAAGAGGTATATGCAAACCCCAAACTCACTCATTTTTTTGTCATTGTTTTTTGTATTTTTCTCCTCTCTCTCCTACTCTTTCCCATTTTTTCTACTTTCTCATTTAATTGCAAGTTGTCCACCACCTATATCCATATTCCAAGATGGTGTTCTTTTGGCTTCTATGTATCATTCCACTTTTGGTTTTAATGATGGCAAGGGGGAGTAGAAGGGAAGAAGAACAAGAGGATAGTGGTTCTGATATGAGTGACCCAATGTACGATGAAAAGGAAGGTTTTGAAAAGGAAGAGGATGAACCTGAAGGGAACAATGAAGCACTAGAGGAGAAAGCTGCATTGACACCCTTGTGGAACTATGTGACCAAACTTGAAGGGGGATAGGGTGGTGGAAGCTACAAATTTTTGTGCCCTCATGGTTGTCATGGACGAAAACCATTTAGTGGTTCATATACCCGTGTGAGGAGGTATCTTTGTGGGGTGATGGACAGTGATGATAAAAAGGGTGCTGTGGGGATACAAATTTGCCCAAACATTTCAGCTGAACAAAGAAGAAAATACATCCAAATAGAGGAGCTTGCACAACAAGAAAGCAAGAAACAAAAAACTCAGTATGAATCAAGTACAACCTCTAGATTTGGTAACTCATCTCCTCAGGGTACTTCTGCAAGCTCTGGAGGTAAAAGAACAATAGGGGATTTCCTGAATGTTGTTGTGAGGGATGATGTGGATGGAAAGATAGTATGATTTCTTTGTGCTTGCGGTGTACCATTCAATGTGTTTCGCTCTCCCTATTGGCATGAAATGGCAAAGGCCACCAATGAAGCCCCAAAAGGATACAAGTCCCCCAACTATGAGAAAGCTAGAACAATGTTATTAGAAAGAGAAAAAGCAAAGTTTCAAGGAGCTTTGACACGTTTTACAAATGAGTGGGTGGATTGTGGGGTATCCATTGTATCAGATGGATGGACAAATATTAGAAACCAACATTTGATAAATGTTCTTGGTGTTTCTGCTAGTGGTGCAGTATTTATTACATGTCATGATTCTTCCTCCATCAGTGCATCTTACCAAAACATTGCAGATCTCCTATTGCAATCAATTAGAGATGTTGGTCCGAATAATGTGGTTCAAGTGATCACAGATAATGCAGCAAATTGTAAGGCAACAGGAAAAGTTATTGAGCGTACTCATCCACACATCTTTTGGTCTGGTTGTCTGGTGCACGTATTGAACCTTTTGATGCATGACATTGTGAAGCATAAAGAATGTGGGTGGATTAATGAGCTCTACAGGAGAGGGAAGCAACTCATTAAATTTATCACAGGGCCTACAAGGGTAAACTACTTCTATGGCACTTACTCCAAGTTGCAGTTGCTTAAACTTGCAAAAACAAGATTTACAAGTTATTACCTCACCTTTAGGTGGCTAGTGAAGGTGAGACAAGCTTTAACTAATAAGGCGACCGCTGAATCATGGGAGGAAATTAACACTGATAGAGATCGTGCTAATGCAACCAAGGACACTATTCTTGACATGTACTTTTGGTCACAGGTTAAATATTTTTTGCAAATCACCAAACCAATTTATTGCATGATCAAGTTTGCAGATTCAGATCGACCAATAATTGGGGAGGTGTATGAGCAAAGGGATACCATGTTGAGGAAAATTAAAGACATTGATGAGCCTAGAGATATCACCTTGTACAATTATATTCGTGCAGAGGTGGAAAACCGATGGGAAATGCTAATGTTCCATTGCATGCATTAGCATATGTTTTGACACCTAAATACTATCATCCATCATGGCTTTCAACACCAGCGCCTGGGGGGGAAGCAGGAGAAAACCACACCTAGATGCAGAGGTTCACGAAAAATATATGATTGCATTGAGTAAATTAGTCCCTAATGAGGAGGAGGTTGCCATGGTACGGAGACAGTTGAGCAACTAAACGCTTGGCACTGGTCCATTTGGGAGCATGCATGCAATTAGAGATCGCGAGACTTTTTCTTCTCTTAAGTGGTGGAACATGCATGGCGGTGCTACTCCACTTCTACAGACTTTGGCATTGCGGGTGCTATCACAGGTGGTAAACACTTCTTTTGCAGAGAGGTGTTGGAGCACTTCTTCTTTCATCCACAATATTAAAAGGAACATGTTGAGTTTAGACCGGGCAGAGAGCTTGGTTTATGTTCATTACAACTTGCGATTGTTATCCCATTACTATGAAGATTCAAAGCATAATAAAGACCTTAAGGATTGGGACAGGAATCCAGAGGAGCCCAATTTGGAGGATGGAGTGTTGTGATTAGAGCAATTAGAGGATGCTCTTTCCCACGTATGTCCATTGTGGTATGAATTTCAAAATTCAGTGAATAAGTGTTATGTCCATTGAATTCAAATGTGTCAATTTTGCTTATATAGCATTTCTCTAATTCCTGTTTTTAATTTTTTTGTTAACTAGTGGTTTTTTTCGTATGAATTTTTGAGCGATTCCAGGATGACGATGATCGAGTTGAGATGCCACCCCCATCTGGTCACTTGGTTCCCAAGTTCCATGGTTCAACACCAACAGCAGGGGGTTCGTCTTCATCAGTTTCAGTGCCACAACTTCCACAGGCACCATCTTCTTCATTGCCAGCACGTTGAGGCCCACTGCCACGTTCTCTTTGTGGTGGAAGGAGGACAAATTAGTAGATATATTCACAATTTACTACTTTGTCATAGATTAATCATTAAACTTGTAGCCTTGTTGTGAATTTGAACCTTTTTGTCTTGGTTGTGGCCAAGTGGCCTATTTTGTAAACATTATTATTTGAATTTTGGACATGACTAATGTTGAGAGTTGCTCACTTGCTAGATAATATGCTTTATGTTTTATGTTTTATAATATGCTTAAATATTTTGTTTTATAATATGCTTAAAAATTTGATCTATATTTGTAATTGCTAAAATATAGATGGTTGATGCTCGAATAAGTAATCATTGATGTACAATGGAATCATGGATGTCGTATCTATCTTGATTTATGTAAAAATATGCATGTTTTCATGTCTTCTACAACTAATTTGGTATTTGAGATGTTTGTTTTGAATATAAATGCAAAAATGTATGTATATATATATATATAGTAGATGCTTCTGAGATGCTTCGCTTCTTAGACTTTTAGAAAATGACGCTTCCGCGTCCTCGCTTCCAAAAAAACATCCTTGTTTCGTCCCTGCTTCGTGCAACGTTGGTCCAAATATCACGAAATAATTACAAAATTCCAATAATATAGCTTCAAGAGGAGAAAAATGTCAAAAATGCTTGCAATCACAAAAGGATAGATACCTTAAAACACAAGATGACCAACTTATGACAATACTTCAAAGAAACAATAGGAAACAACCGTTAAGATTAAATGAATTAGCAAAAACTCAAAATGCCTCTAATCAATAGTTTTCTTCATACATTCTTTACTTATTTAGACAATTGAAACAAGTAAGAATTGCATTAAATTTACAATTGCTAAATGGCAAATGAGACTGCTAACAGTGATTAGGAAAGACTACTTAAAATCAAGATTGAAATTTTGGGCTCTCTCTCTCTCTCTCATGTAGATTCCTCTAGGAGATCGAAGTCTTTCTTGTCAAGTCGAAGTTGTTGTTGCTGCCAGTTGCTAGGTCAAAATTGCTACTACAAGTTGTTGCTGCTAGATAGAAGTTGTTGCTGAAGGGTTATCATCTACAAGAAGGAAGAAAGGGTTGACTTGGTGTGGAGGAAGTCTGTGTCTAGGTCAAGAATTTTGGATTATCTAGAGGAAATTATTAAGGAAGAGTTGTTGACTAGGTTTTCCCCTAGATAAGGGTTTTGCTCTGGTTGTCCGCCTATATCTAGTGTTTATGATCTTTGTGTTATTGTTTTGGTAGTTGCTTGATGAACTAAAGATAAAAGAGGAACATAAGAAAAACATAAAGTCACAAGTAATTATCTATATAAAAGAAAATACTTTTGCTTTTCTGACTTTCTAACACCAAAAAGAAAGTCACCTCCCCAAGCAAAGAAATTTCAAATTCATTATGCATATCTTTTGCAAAGTTTTGACTTAATCTATCATCGTCACTTCCAAAGATGATGTCATCAACATATATTTCAATGATGATCATATTGTCTTGATCTTCCTCTATGTAGAGATTATCGTCTGCATTTCCCTTTCTAAATCCTTGTTACTGCAAATACATGTCCAATCATGAGTACCAAGCTCTTGGGGCTTGCTTAAGTCCATATAGCTCTTTCATCAATCTACAAACATAGTCTTCATCTTTTGATAGTAGGAATACTTTTGGCTGTTCTAATTAGACTTCTTCTAGCTCCCCATTAAGAAAGGTTGATTTTACATCCATCTGATACACTTTGATTCTTTTGGAGCATGCATAGGCTAATAGCATTATGATAGCTTCCATTCTGGCTTTTGGAGCAAAAGTTTTTTTAAAGTCTATCCCCTTCAACTTGGGCATATCCTTCACACACTAGCCTTGCTTTGTTTCTGGTCACTTTTCCATCTTCATTTAGTTTGTTTCTGCAGACCCATTTTGTACCAATCACATTTTTGTTCTTGGGTCTTAGAACAAGTTATCATGTCTCATTCTTCTCAATTTGATTTAGTTCTTCTTCCATGGCCTTGATCCAATGTTCATCATTTCTAGCTTCCTCAAAGTTACTTGGTTCAACTCTGGACAACAATGATAGATGCCCTTGCTCTAGCGTCTGTGCTTGTTTTCTTCTTCTGGTTTCCACTCCTGCACTCCTCTCCGTTGATTCATCATGGTGGATGATTCTTCTGATACCAGCGTTTAGGTGTCCTAGAAGGTGTCTAAAAATCTTGTTGATTATTTGCTTATTCTTGTTCTGCCTCCAGTTGCTTCTCTTCTTAGTGCTCCTCTTCGTCTTTGTCTTCCCCTTGCTTTGGTTCTTCCTCTTCGTCTTTTTCTTCCCCTTGCTTTGGTTCTTCCCCTTCTTGTTCCACAAAGATGTGTGGATTTCTACATTCCTTCTTGGTCTTCAACAAGTTTGTTTCATCAATTTTTACATTGATGCTTTCTACTATCTTGTTGAGTCTAAGATTGTAGCAATTGTATGCTTTTCTTTTATATGAGTACCCAACAAGTATACCTTCATCTATCCGAGAGTCAAACTTTCCTAACTTCTGGTCATCCCTCTTTATGTAACGTTTGCTTCCAAATATTCTAAAATGCTTGACACTAGCTAGTCTTCCTTTCCACAATTCATAGGGAGTTATGTCATTGTTTCTTCTGAGAAATCCTTTATTCAAAATGTGAATAGTTGTATGGATTGCTTGTAACCAAAAGGTATTACTTGACTTGGATTTGTGCAACAAAGTTCTAGCCATTTCTTCCACAGTTTTGTTCTTTTTTTCAGCCACTACATTTTGCTAAGGAGTTCTAGCTATTGAGAAGTGTCTTCTTATTCCATGTTCTTCACAATAGTCATTGAATTCATTTGAAGTAAATTCTCCTCCATTATTTGATCTCAAGCATTTGATTTTCAAATCGGTTTCATTTTCAACAAGTTCCTTGAATATTCCAAAATTTTCAAAAGCTTTTGACTTAAATTTAAGAAAACAAACCCAACTCATCATTGTGTAGTCTGTTATGAATATAATTCATATAAATAAATATAAATATAATAATAATGAATTAACTAATAGTTAGTTAGTTAGTAATGAAGAGGCATGTCTTAGAGACATGACCATTCATGAAAAGACACATGTCTAGGGTATATAAGCAGTCCTTCATTCTCATTTGTAATCATCTCATATCTTACATCAATTCAATATACAATATTCAATATACAATTATATGTCTTACAATGGACATTTACATCTTTGAAGTATTTTAAAGATTTTCGTTGCATATACGACTTTTTGATGTTACATTGGTATCAGAACCACATTGACAGATCCCGACCTTTGGCCATCAACTTGTCGTTGCAACTAAAGCGTATTGCTACAAGAGTTGGAGTTTCCCCATTTTCGGTTAGGCCCTTGGCCACTTTCAAAAAAAAAATGGAAAAAATATTATAAAAGAAAAAAGTTGAAAAAAAAAAAATAATTATTTAATTAAAAGAAAAAGAAAAAGGCCTTTGGCCATTGACATTTCAATGATTCTAGTAAAAAAAAATAATCCGGTGTAAATTTTGAAGAACATTCATATATATAAGAAGGTTCTACATTATTGATAAAAAATGCATGATAAAGTCAAAGGGGAATCTTTCCAAATATCTTTAAAACTATATGTAAGAGAAGGAAGAGTAGATAAGATTATCCTGATTCTTCATTAAGTGGTTTACAAGTTCGTGGTTTTAGCAACCCATGGTATTTTCAAGGTAAAAAAAGAACAAAAGGAATACGAAATCTCTTTATGTGAATGATAAATTTACATTTTACATGGAGAAAATTAACAGAGTCAAAGGCACATAAGTGGAAATATATTTTATATTATACCCCAAAGAGGTGAATAATCACGTTTCACTAGGGTTGTAACATTTCAAAAAAATAAATATATATAGAAGAAAAAAAGTCTATAAATTAAAAAATTATATATATATATATATATATAAAGAGTTTAAGAAAAAAAACATTATAATTTATAAAAAATAAAAATAAAAATTACCAAGGAAGGTTATCAAGTCAAGAAACATGGAGCATAATTTGAAAATAATGAAGAAAGTAGTTAAGATGAGTCCCACACAACAATCACTATTTTGTACTAAACGTCCAATTTTGTTTAGACGAAATTGAGTATAATTATATTCAAAAACAATGCAATTTAAGATGTCCAAGGTGTGGAAGATTATTTAATACTGAAGACAATAACGATAATACAAATAAAACAATTTAAGGAAGAAACCCCAAAACTTCAACAAAAGAACGAAGCATCAGAGAAGAAATATAAAAATCTCGAAGATCAGTTTCATGAAAAATCAATAGAAAGTAATGAGGAGATTTTGCGCCTCAAAGACCATAATCAAAAATTACTTGAACAAGTCAAAAAGTCCAAGATTAAGAAGCAAAAATTAAAGCAAGAGAACAAAAGTTCTAAGGAGAAATTCAACGAGAATCTATCGAAGAAGGAAGAATAAAATTGGCGTTTAAAAACTTTGAATCAAAGGTTATTCGAACAAATCAAAAATAAAGAAAATGATACTAAGGACAAAGTCGACAATTCAGAAAATGATGAACTTTCACATCTAAGGAATCATAACCATACCCTACTTATGCAAATTAAGAAGCTTAAAAGTGACAAGAAGTCACTAAATAACAAGTTAGAACAACTTCAAGAAGAAGTATTGAAGTCTACAGTGATTTCAATGCAAGTTGAAGAAAAAGGAATAAATGTCGATCCAACTAATATCACAACTCAAGAGGATGAGAAACCAAAAGAAGTTAAAACATATTCAGAAGTTGCAGTTCAAACAATGGACATTCTAATGATAATGCCAACTCAACAACAACAACACTTGAATGCCACTAACATGATAAGGGAAAGTCCAACCAGAGGAACTCCTTATCGACATCTGAATCACAAGAGCAGACTTTCCAATCAATCTATGTACCAGTATCACTCTGAACAAAAACAACAGATTTATGTTCCCAAGAATACTAAAGTTTGCAAAATCCAGTCCGATGATAACAATTCAGTGCAAATTTCCAGTGACTGGAAGATTTCATAGAGGATTAGTCTAGGATGGTCAAATCCATTTTCGATTCGACAATTTTATTTATCGCTCCAAGGATCATATAACCTTGTAACAATGACGATGACAGTTCTGCGATGAGCAGAAAAAAATATCCAACCTTTCATCAGTAAGCTTTGAGGACAAAGCTTTTTGAAGAGGGGCAATGTTATGAATATAATTCATATAAAAATAATAAATATAAATATAATAATAATTAATTAACTGATAGTTAGTTAGTTAGTAATGAAAAGACATGTCTTAGAAACATGACCATTCATGAAAGGGCACCTGGCTAGGGTATATAAGCAGGCCCTCATTCTGGGTATATAAGCAGGCCCTCATTCTCATTTGTAATCATCTCATATCTTACATCAATTCAATATACAGTTACATGTCTTACAATGGACATTTATGTCTTTGAAGTATTTTAAAGATTTACGTCATGTATGCGACTTTTGGTCGTTACATAGTCATCAACAAGCAACATGAAGTATTGCTTGCCATCTCGTCCTTTTGTTCTTGTTGGCTCACATAAATCAATATGTACAAGTTCCAATGGTTTTATCGTGGAATGTTCCTTAGTTTTGAACTCAACTCTTGTTTGTTTTCCATGCTGACAATAATTGCACATAGTATTTGAAGGTTTTGTATTTCCAGGCATATTCCTTACAACTTCCTTCTTGTTGATTTTGACAAGATTGTCAAAGTGTATATGCCCCAATCTCCTATGCCAAAGTTAACTTTCATCTTCCTTTCCCAGGCAACATCTTTCCTTTCCAATCTCATTTAGGATGTACATGTTGTTTGAAGTTCTTATTGTTGTTGCAACCAATTTCCCTGATCCTTCTTTCCTTATTTCACATTCTTTTGAATTGATGTGTATGTCCCTAATCACACATTTGGATAACACTTGGCAAATTATGCTTCATATCTTCAACAAGTAAAACCTTTTCTGCCACCACGTCTTTGCTTCCAAGGCTAACTGTGCCCTTCCCTATAATTTTGGCAGAGTTATATTACCCAAAAGTGACATATCCTTCTTTTCTTTCTTCAATGATACAAATCTGTTTTTGTCTCCAGTCATATGCTTTAAGCATCCACTATCAATATACCATTGACTTCTTTTGCTTTGGGCTTGTAGAGCAAGCCCACATTCCTCAACCTTCAAATCCTCCTGCTTCTTTTTCCATGTTCTTGGTCGTCCCCTCATATGATGGACAAGACCCTACCTTGTTTCCCTTGAAGGAACTATCAAATTGGTTCTACAATTTATGGCTATGTATCCAAAATTGTTGCATTTGTAACATTCGATTTCATAACTAAGAGTGCCAAAACTATTACAATTTATGTGGAAAACCTCACAAGGTTTTTTACCATAACTACCTTTATAGTAGTTCTTGGTATTTTCATAGCTATCTCTTTTACTTCTACCCCTTGCATAGGCTCTACAGTTTATAGCCTTATGCCCAAAATTATTACACGAATAACACATTCCAAGAAAAAAATATTCGGGTACCTAAGTGTAGGTGGTCTTCTTGATGGTGTTGTCCTTTTGAAGCCATAATCTTCTTCTTGAATCTTCTTCATTGTTAGTTGTTGTACATTCTCCTTTAGCAGCTCGTATTCTTCCTTCTTGATAGGACCCTTGAGCGCATCAATGTAGCTTCCTTGCTTTGCTTCACTTCATGTCATCATAGAGCATGAACTTTTATCAATATTATTTTGTTTATATCCTAGTCTAGACCTGTCACTGAATGGTTTTTGGTTGCTGTGGTTTCAGCCAGTATTCTGGTACTATTGTCAAAGTTCTATCGTATATTCTTCTTTTGTAGTTCCTTCCTCCAGGAGACTATCTCAGCTTCTAAATTCCCAGTTATTCTCTCATTCTCTTCCAATTGTCTCTTGAGTGTTTCTTCAATCACTCTGGCTTCTTCTAATTGTATTTTCAGATTTATGATAGTCTGTCTGGTTTCTTCAGAGTTCCTTTTGGGACTTTGTAAACATTCTTTTAGTTTCTTTGCCTCTTCCTTAAGTATGAGATTTTTCTTCCTTGTTCTTCTAAGATCACTTAAGGCACTAATAAATTTTTCCTCAAGATCCACTTCTCATTCTTCATGATTCCCTTCATAGTTTTCAGGAGTTTCATTCTTAGTATCTAATGCCATGAAGAGCACTCTATCAGAATCATGGTCACTATCATCACCTTCATCAAATGAGCTACTATCTTGAAGAATTTTCCCTTGTTCTTTCCTTTGTTTCTTTTCTAATATTTCTCTTCTTTCTTATAACTTTCGTCTTCATCACTATCTGACCCTTTGCAAAAAGACATTTAGAAGCATAATGACCAATTCTACCACATTCAAAACATTTTAAAGGAAGCTTACAATTATATTTGCCAAGGAAAACTTTAAGGAATCTTAAAGTTTAGAAACAATGGTGAATCTCACTAGTCCCTAATATGCAATCTATAAAATATTTGGCTATATTTTGTAAAAATATTCAAATTTCTAATGATTTTATATATGCTCTATAAAAGTTTGGAGATTTTTAAGGTAAGAAAATTTTATACAATAAAGTTTGGGCAAATCATTTTTAGAAACAAAATGAAAATTTGCAAATCTTTTTTTTGGAAAAAGAATGGAAAATTAGTCCACCTACGAATATTAGCCCCTAAAATTTTCCATGATATTTGTCAGTTCATCTTTTCAACTTTCTCACAAAGTTGGCTTCTTCTTTATCATATGAATCATCACTATAGCTAGAGCTTGTTTTTGACCTTTGCTTGTTCTTCCTTGTCTTCTTCAAGACCTTGAAAGTTGCTTCTCTTTTAGATGGATTTTTTGTTCTATCCTCATTTCATATGCTATAAGAATTTCATGTTTCTCATCCATCCTCAATGTAGCTAGATCTTGTCGTTCTTCTAAAGCTGAGATTTTAGAATCAAATCTCATTGGGAGAGATCTTAGTATCTTTTGAACGATAATTGTATCTGCAAACTTCTTCCCTAGTCCTCTCATAGTATTCACGATTTCATCAACCCAAAGAAAATAAGTTGCAATGTCTTCATCTTCCTTCATCTTTGGGTGTGCAAACTGTCCTCTATAAGTTTGAAGCTTGG
Organism: Pinus taeda; assembly: GCA_000404065.3. Classification (NCBI taxonomy): domain Eukaryota; kingdom Viridiplantae; phylum Streptophyta; class Pinopsida; order Pinales; family Pinaceae; genus Pinus; species Pinus taeda. The sequence continues at coordinate 1,684 of APFE030056030.1, read as the reverse complement.
CCCCTTTGACCTTTTCATCTCCTTCATACACATTCTTGAGCTTGTCCCAAATTTTCTTTGCTGATTCAAAATGCATAACCTTTGCAAATGTTGATCTTGTCAATCCACCTAGAATGGCATACATAGCCTTTGAATTACTTTCAGAGTCTTCTTCCAACCGAATCTATTGCAGTGGAAGTTGGTACCTTGTATTCATTTAGAACAGCATGCCAAACATCAACTCCTTGTGCTTGTAAAAACAAACTCATCCTTATGATCCAAAGGCATAATTTTGTCCAAACAATGGAAAACCATGTTTGTTCTATCTTGCTTGCTTGTTCATGAATCTTATTGAGATCTACTTTCCAGTGGTCAAATTGTTTCTAAAGGAAACCACTCTAATAACAATTGTTGGAATATTCAGCAATACTAAGAGGGGGGTTGAACCAGTGTTAACAATTTTCAATTTCAAAACTTGTAAATGCATCCACAAATATAAAGCAAAGCACATAAATATACAGAGCACAGAGATTTTTACATGGAAACTCAAAGCGGGAAAAAACCACAGAATTCTTTTCATAATATAGATAAAGAGTACATCCAAATTTATCAGCACCAACTCCTTGGTTTATCAACACCAACTAAAAGGAAGCACCAACTCCCTAGTTTATTAGCAGCAACTCCCTGGTTTATTAGCACCAACTCCCTGTTTTATCAACACCAAAGCTTGTACAAGAGCCAATATTAGTCAAAGAAAGTTTGCCCTCTTAGCAGTTGCTTCTCTGCCCTTCACACAAGGACTCAGTTTCCCAAACAAAACTTCCCTCAACAAATGATCCTTGAACTAGACCTCCTTATCAGCAGAACTCGACCTCAACAGGCCCAAATCAAGACTGAAAACTTCGAAAAGTGTGCCAAAAATCCTTCCAAAATAAGCCAAAAAACCTTTCCAAAATAAGCCAAAAAACAATTCCAAAATAAGCCAAAAGTCCTTCCCCACAAAGTCTCTCCAAACTAGCTCCTCTTCACTTCTAGTTCATGAGGTATGAACCTTAGAATTCCTTATTTTCTTCGCTTGTTTGAAGTTTGAACAATTCTGAATTTTGCTTGAGCAAATGACTTGAAATGCTTCTTCTTGTGCATATTTATAGTGCATTCGGGGTCTAGACTGGGCTAACTTGCCCACTAGCTCGACTAGCTTCTGCAACTGGCAAAATTGTAAAGTTTTGTAGATGTTCTATGCTAAGAGCAATTTCACTTTTCTCACAGCAATCATACAAGTAGTTGAGCAAAATGCAGATAGAACATATAAGCAGATCTTACGGAAGACAAATCAGAAACAGGAAAAATGTGTGTGTTCGTTTCGGCGGTCAACAGGATGCTTCAACCAGCAAAGTCTCATTTGGTCAGCCAGCCCAGATGTGTCACAACAACCCTCCAACCAGTAGATGAGTCAACCCAAGTCAATTCTGCAAAAGTCAACGCTGTCCTGAAAAGTCAACGCAGGGGCAGCAAGCTAAAAGTCAACGCAGCAGCAAAACGGTCAACTCCTTGACCTCGATTTTTGTGCCAGGTAGTATGGCCTTGAAAAATCAAACTTCCCACAAATTTTCAGCTTGATTGGACCAAGGGTTGACCAAAGTCAACGCTGGTCAAACTTTCTGCAAAACCCTAGCAGCAGAAACCCTAGCAGCAGAAAATCCGT
>APFE030056023.1:0-14613 GCA_000404065.3 Pinus taeda | reverse complement strand
CCTGTTGGTCTACGTCTCAACTAGGCTTACAACACCCAAGTTTCTTCTATGAAACTCAAACACATCTTGTGATAATGAATTAGTAAATACCTTAGCCAATTGATCACTAGATTTACAAGGCTTCAAGTGGACTTCTCCATTGCTCACAAGTTCTCTAATAAAGTGATATCTAGTATCAATATGCTTGATCTTTTGATGAAGCACATTATTCTTGGATAGTGCAATCGCTAAGGTGTTGTCACAATATATTGTTGTTGATCCTTCTTGTTTTTGCTTGATTCCATCAAATAATATTCTTAACCACACCTCTTGACATGTTGTTTATGTTGCTGCTACATATTCTGCTTCTGTTGACGAAAGTGTCACAACTGCTTGCTTCTTAGATGCCCATGAAATCACACCTAAACCAAGGTGGAACACAAAACCAGAAGTGATCTTCCTATCATCCAAACTTCCTACAAATCACTATTTGTGTATCCAATCAAATCCTCCTTTTCTATGCTTGCATACATAATGCCACAATCTCTAGTTATTGCTATGTATCTCAGAATTCTTTTTCCTACAGTCTAATGTGTGCCTTTTGGAGTCTCCATAAATTTGGAAATCAAACTCACTCCTTGCATGATATCTAGTCTTGTTGCTGCGAGATACATGAGGCTTCCAAAAAATCTTTTGAATAGAGTTGGATTGACATATGATCCTTCATCTTCCTTGCTTAACTTTGTACCTGTTGCAAATGGTGTAGGGATAGGTTTGCAATTTTCCATCCTGAATCTTTTCAACAAATCCTTGGAATATTTATTTTGATAAATAAAAATTCCTTTTTCAGATTTCTCAACTTCTATGCCAACAAAATATTTCATGAGGCCAAGATCTGTCATCTCAAATTATTTCATCATGGCTACTTTAAATTCATCTATCTCAAAATCACCTGTAAAAATCATATCATCAACATATAAAAAAACAACCAAAATCTGTCCATGCTCATTTACCTTTTTGTATAAGGTTGGCTCAATGTTGCTTCTGCAAAATCGATTCTTAATCATGTAGTTGTCGATTCTGCTAAAGCAAGCTCTAGGCACTTGCTTCAGTCCATAGAGTGCTTTCTTCAACCTATAAAACTTTTCTTCGCTACTTTCAACTTCATATCCTGGAGCCTGCTGCACATAAATTTCTTCTTCTAGAATTCCATTCAAGAAGGCTGATTTCAAATCCATTCGATATAATTTCCATTTGTTCTGAGTTGTTGTGGCTAGAACTGCTCTTACAATATCCAATCTCACTCCTATAGCAAAAGTTTCTCCAAATTATATTCCCAGTTGCTGCAAGAATCCTTTTGCTACAAGTCGTGCTTTAAATCTGTCAATTTCACCTTTCTCATTCAACCTTTTCTTGTACACCCACTTCACACCAATGACACTTGTGTCCTTTAATAAATCAACCAAATACCATGTGTCATTCTTTTCAATAGATTCAATTTCCTCATCCATGGATTGCCCCCAATTTTCATCTCTGATTGCTAATTCAAACGAGGAAGGTTGGACAATAATGCAAAATTTGAACTAACATCCAAATCATCATAAATATCTTTCAAACTTCTCATCTTTCTCTTACCATTGGTTGATTCATCCCCTGAATGATTGCTGGGAGAATCTCGAGCTATTGATTTGCTTGAGGATCCATGCTGCTCTGAAAATGTTGGAGTCCTTGTTGCTGTGTCTCTGTTTGGTGTTTTCACCTGTGATTCTTGCTACTACTTTTCTGCTACATCATCTTCTTCCACCAGTGACACTTGTGCATCAACTATTTTTTCTACAGTTCCATTCCATGAATCTTGTTCTTTGAACACAACATCTCTGCTAATTATGCTCTTCTTTGAGACAATGTTATACAATTTGTAAGCTTTTGATTACTCATTGTAACTAGTGAATATGCATTTTTGACTCTTAGGATCCAATTTTCCTCTTCGCTCCTTAGGAACATGTGCATAAGTTATACATCCAAATACTTTGAGATGAGATACCTTACAATACACACTTGACCATGCTTGTTCTGGTACTCTGTTCATTACACTCTTTGTAGGAGATATGTTGATCACATAAATAGCACATGAAAATGCTTCTGTCGAATACTCGTTAGACAAGTTTCTTCCATTAAACATGCTTCTTATCATGTTCATAATCGTCCTCTCTTTGCTACACCATTCTGTTGCGCTGTGTACCTGGTTGTAAATTGTCTTTTGATCCCATGTTGTTTGCATCAATCATGGAATGCCTTTGATTCATATTCTCCACCACGATATGACCTCAATACCTTGATATGTCGATCACTTTGGTTCTCTACTAAGGCTTTGAATTCTTTGAACTTTACAAAATTTTGAGATTTCTACATGAAGAAGTAAACCCAAGTCTTTCTGTTGTAGTTGTCAATGAAAGTGAGGAAGTAGCAACTTCCACCAATTGGCCGTTCCTCATAGGTCCACACATGTTTGTATGCACTAGCTCAAGAGGTTCCTTTTCTCTATATGCAACTCCCTTTGGGAAACTTTCACGGTGTTTCTTTCCCAAGATGCAACACTCACAAGTACTAGCAGGTTCTTTGATGGGAGGTAATCCTCTGACCAGCTGTTTCTGCTACAAAAATCTTAAACTAGAAAAGTGCAAGTGTCCAAATTGAAAGTTCCATAACCAATAATCATCAGAACATGCAACTGTAAAAGAGCTTACCTGAACACTGTAATTCAAAATTAGAGGAAACGGTTTGTTCCTCGTCATCTGCACCTTTTCTATCAATTTCTTGCTTGGGGGCTTGTCATATATAACACATCCTTGACCTTGAAAGATAACTATGTATCATTTCTTTGTCTATTAACCAACACTTAACAAATTATGTTTGAGACTAGGAACATAATATCCCTATGAGATTGTCTTCAGCTCCCGTTGCTTGGTCTAAATGTTGACCACTCCTTTTCCATCTACTTCCATAGTCTTTTCAACCCCCAATTTTACCTTTGTTTTCACAGATTGATCGAAAATTGCAACCAAATCCTTGTTGCCTATCATGTGGTTATTGCAACCATTGTATAACAACCACACGCTAGCAGAAGGTTCATGCATGGTATGGAAAGCTAAGAAGATGGAGCTAGAACTCTCTGTAGTGAGATTAGCTCTTTGGTTCCCTTGATAAGCTATCTTCTACCTGCAATCGCGAGGATAGTGACCAAATTTATTGCAATAATAACTTCTCACCTTTGATTTTTCAACTCCTTGATTATTGTTGAAGCTTTTGTAGTTGCTTCCACTTGCATGTTCATTCTCTTCTCGGCCATCTTTCTAACCACCTTATCTTCCACTTCGTCCTCTGCCTCTCGATATACTTCTATCTCGACCTTTGTCTCTTGAAATATAAACCTAACTTTTGAAAGGCATCTCTAAAGAGGAATCTTTATTTCTATCTATCATTGCCTCATGTTCTAGAAGTGATCCCATCAGCTCATCAACTGTCAATGATGTCAAATCCTTGGCTTCTTCTATGGCTGCTACGACAACATCAAATTTGGTAGACAAAGATCGGAGAACCTTCTCTACCACTCTTCGATCTTTTATATCTTCACCCTAAATTTTTAATTGATTTATGATAGTTATGACTTGATTCATGAAAGAATCAATGTCGTTTGTCTTCTTAATCTGCAAACCTTCAAAATCTCTCCTAGTATTCTACAACTTAACAAGATTGACTTTGGCCATACCTTTATAGTTTGTCGCCAAAGTATCCCATGCTACTTTTGCTGAAGATGTGATCATAATCTTCTGGAACACTACTCGGTCCACTCCCTACTGAATAAACTACAACGCATGTGCATTATTCTTCTTGTCATTCTTCCATTGTTCTCTCTCTGTGTTACTCAGTGCTTGTTCTTCTTCTTCGTTCTTAAGTTCTGAAAACCCAAATATGACATAATCCAAAACATTATGTGTCTACAATGTGGTGGCTATCTTAATGGCCCGCACATCATAATCTTTCCCTATAAACAATGGGAACTAGGGATGGAAATTTGAGAAAGTCATCTTTCTCCAAAAATTTCTCTTTCAAAAAACCTTAAATTTTCTCCTTTAACTTTAATAAGATTTGGAAAGCTCTTTTAAAAAAAATAACCTTTTTAATAAAAACCCCAAGTTTTTTATTACTTAAAGAAAAAACTTTCTATAAAGCTCTTTCCTTTGAACCCAAGTTTTGTTTTCTTTTTAAAAAATAAATTTATGAAAAAAAATCCTTTTCACCATATAAATGAACTATGGGATGCTTTTCACCGTATAAAGTAGCCTCATACCATTAAAAAATACGCTCTTTTCACTTGTTGACTTTTGAACACGCTGACGTGTCTATCGTGATGAGGGAACGCATCTATCGTGATGAGGGCATGCGATGAAGGCATTGCACAACGACAAAGTCCAACGTTAGTCCTTTAACGCAAATGAAAAATAAGTTTAACCCGCCTGTTTTTCAAATTGAGTAAGCTTGCGACTGTTAACGCGGCTTTCTGCTGAGCCTTTGTGCGTTAATCACGCGAAAAAATACCTTTCACACAGATTGCTGTTAATCTCTTTTTCCTCGCTTTGTGTAATTTCCTTCTGATACCAATTTAAGCTAAGGAGACAAAGTATGAATTCACACGTTATTGCTTTTTTATTGATCGCACAAAATATGATACTTACAATCAACCCTATAAAATATATTTAAACCTTTCTCAACTAGTTACTCACCTAAAATATCTTGACATATAACCACGCATGAAATCACATACTAAAACTCATCTATCATTTAACTCAACTTAACCGAACACTTAATCACTCGGTAGCCAACTCCTCGTGCAAGAATAATTATATTGTTTTAAGATAAGATACACTTCATGTAGTCGCAGTAAAATTTGACACATGTGGAAAAGTCACGCCTTCACAAAAATAAATGCTTCAGCAATACCACTCCACGCATTAGATTGCAACTTTATTCATCTTCTAATTCGTTGGCATTGTAAAAAGTGATATCAGAAACAAAAATCCATGGCTACAAAATGTATAATGAAAATGAATGTTATTCATACACTAATATTATAAGAGTGTAAATGGATCTTAATTAGGTTAAAAAAAGAGAATTAAAGTTATCTATTTCTCTGTACAAAACAAATTAAATGATGTTTGAAGTAAATAAAAAATCCAATATATTAATTTTGACTTTAATATAGATTAGCAATATTATTTTTTTATGATTTTTTAATCCATAACTGTTTAACATCAAATACATGTTCTTAATTTTAAATTAGTTCAAATATATTATTTTCAATATGAAATTTAAAAACAAATTGTAATATAACATATTTTATATTATAAAAATATTTTTGAAATTAAAATATTAACCAAATAGATATTATCTTTATCTTTCTTTAATTATTATAAATATTAAAAAAGCTATTTTATAAAAACAAGTGCAATATGAAGTGTTAACTTAATGCAATGTATACTATATATTTTGATGGACAGAAATTACTCAAAATAAAACTTTTATCTTTCGAAGATTAGAAATCTTTTGTTTTATGACACATTATTTAAGATTCTAACTTAATTATATTGGATAACTCAGATGGATATGATATCAAGCCAGTTCATGGCAAAATCACAAAATGGTTTCAATTGAGTAGAGTTCAGGATTCTATCTTTGTGTATTGTGTTGAATATATACGGTGAATCATATAACTTATGAACGATGTTATGAATTATAATGTTAAATTATTTAATATGGATTAGTTTGTAATGGGCATTTTGGAATATAAAATATGTAATAAAAAATTAAAATTTTATATAACAGTTGATTTTGAGGGAAAATATTCTGAAATATTTAAGATTGAGTTCTAATAAATTAGATTTAAAAAAATCATTATTTATTGATATTTATGTATTTTTTTATTTTTTTAATTATTTGAAGTTTTTTGTTTCTAATTTTTTTTGTTTTCTTAAGATGGTTTTGTATTTGTGCCATAAAGAGTTGAATTTGATCATTATTACTATAATTATTTTGTATCCATGACTATTATTATTTTGGATACCAATAAATTTGGATTTTAACCACCAAAATTTATACAAGTGTTTTAACAATTTACACTTGTCATGACTATTATTATTGTAGACACGAGTAAATTTGGATTTTAACCACCAAAATTTATACGAGTGTCTTAAAAATTTACACTTTTATACAAGGATTGATCTTCACCCCATGGATTATAACATTACTTTAGGTTATAAAAGATAAAATATCTTAATTCATATATAAATTTTGAACTCATTTCTAAAATATAATTTTAAATGAATTCATTTTAAGAAATATGTCATTGTTATAAAGTATAAGAGGAATAGGAAGATAATAACAACAAAAAAGGAGACAACATATGGACACCATAAATCATCGTGGAAACCCTTGCGGGAAAACAAGATCATACTATTAGGTTACCATTCTTTATATCAAAATCATTTTACAATATAGTCATCATACCCTTAAATAAACTACATTACTTGAGAATATAATAGGAAAAACAATGTGTTACCAAAACTTCCAGAAAAAATACATCAATAAACCTATCAATGTTTGTACCAAACTAATTTTGTGAAAATATTTTTGTTGAAGTCTATATAAAAGTTATCATCCACTAAAATATATGGGTAAGTAGTGTTTGTGTCCATCATTTTCTATGGTACCTTTTCTTGTACATGGTTCATCCATCATCTCACACCTAAGATTTCACATTTCCATGTAAAGATAGCATATGCATAGGTTTTCCACCCGATACATATCCAAGTGGTCCATTTAAGAAATTAATTATATTTAACTCCATGTGCCACCAAACTACAACATGTCTGCCTAATATTAAACATTTCAAACATTTCCAATAAACTAACACTTGTCCACCATATGATTACACGTACCACCCTTTTAGCTATTCAAATGTTTCATTCCACAACTTTATCCTCCATCATATTTATGCATGAGAGGGATGACATCATGTGTTATGATGTTACATGTGTATTCCTGAACAACAGGTCTTACAACTTACCCATGGCTAGGATTTTCAACTTGGACAAAAAAGTCTAGGGTATTTATGCTTTATTGTAGATCTCCATAACATGTTCGCTCCTTCACTAGGCCTTGGAACCTCCACCTCTATCTACATTTTATCTTCCATGTAGCTACACAACTCTTGTCTCACTATATCTCTATCTCATGTAAATCTATAGTTGGTTGCACCCATCTCTCTGGGTGCCTATATGGCTTCCTAGTATGCCCTACACTTTGCTAAAAGTTTCTTATTGATGTAGGGTCATGAAATACACTCCTAACCGAAAATAATTTTGGAATATCCATAAGGAGCGATGCGACGGCTAAAGGGAAAGTACACAATTTTTATTTATTTATGTAAAATGTACCCTCTAGAAGGAATACATGCGAAGATTCTTTCTAACGGGTGTGTTTTGTTTTGTTTCTTTTATATAGGAAGCCTGGAAGTGTCAAGAAAGGAAGTCAATCTAATGTGATATAAGATCAAGTGGCATTGGTCCCTAAGCAACCATAATGCATAATCTTGTTTCTTTTTAATCTAAGTATATCTTGTGCTGCTTAAAAATGTATGTGATTAATTTAAGTTTTCATACCTTCTCTAGTATCATGGTCATTACATTTTGTTTGGGTGAGGGCCACAAGAGTTTTATGGTTTGTAGAAACTATAATTAGTGAAGAAGTGTGGTCAAAATGGGGATCATGATTGAAGCTGAAATGCTACCTAAATTTGCTAAGAACCATCACCAAGGAGGCGAGGATGGTGGCCTATAAAGAAGGGAGGACATAACATATATCAAGTTAAAGAAGTTCATGGAACAGAGGAATTTTTCGGACCCATGGCCATCCATTCATCATATGATATGGAAACATGTATAGAAAGGCAAATCCTCAACCCTAGTGTGAATTAATAAATCGTTACTCATTTTTGTTGAGACCCATAGAAGCAACCATTGGGCCTCACCATAAATTGTAGATAAGAAAAGGGGTCAATATCTCGATGTTCAAGCCACAATGCAAAGTAAGTTTTAGGAAGGAGCTTACAATCCCGACCCCAACTTCTGTGAAGACCACTCAGCTTGGTAGGAATCGAACAAGTGAAATCCCACATAGTTGGGCCTTCAGGTCTTCAATAAAAATCAACGTATGGAAATGACGCAACTGCTTTCCTTGACCTATTGAGTTGTAATGCAACAACGACATCTAACTTTGGGTGGAATGCACAAGTAGGGGTACGAACTAATTGGACCAATGAAAAGGGGAACAAGTTTGGATTGAAACCTTAACTTCACCGTGTAAAGCAAAAGATCGGGCCCTGGGGGATTCGAACCAAGGAATGGAGAGTGCCAATTTTTTATTTTTTCAAACAAATGAGGATGTGAAGGACAAATCAATAGTGGATAAAGGCCAAGGTCACAAAGGGAGATGATGTCCTCTTCTTTGTGGTTCATTGAATTTTAAGTTCCATGCTACATAGAAGGCAAGAGAGAGTGAGTTCAAGGGTCCATAGCCTATAGGCTTTTAAAGTGGAAGCAACTAGGGGATCAAAATTTGTAGATCCTTGGTTTGGTTTTGATCAAGTGTTATCGAAGTAGGGAATGATTTTATGCAAGGGAACACCTTCCTATTGTGTTTTGGTAGAAGTTGTGCCATAATTGCATAGTTACAGTTGATTTTTATGTGTAAACTTGAATATTTTTAATAATTTGCAAGTTAAAATTATATGTTTTTTGTGCAGAGGATTAGTTTACCAAACACATAAAAAAGTAAATTTTAACCAAAATTTACAGCCAAACAAAGACAAAATAAGAATATCTTAAACACATAACACAAAGCATGATAAAGGAGTTCACCCCTCTCTTAGGCTACATCTCATGGTCCATCTTCCAATGCAAGGCCTCTTTCATTAAAATTCTCAAAAGTGAGTTTACATGCTTTACAAAACTCAAAGAAAAAATGATGTCTCTAATGGATCCAACACTATTGAGAACCCCCATTTTGGTTCTTTGTCCACCTCATTTGGTCAAAACCTTAGTAATTTATGATTGTTTCCTCCTTTCTCCAATTTTCTAACTAGTGATAGTACAATTCGCCACATAACTGGATTGGGCGCCCCAAATGCGGAAATGAGACACAAACCTGGCTTACATTCCTGCTCGGTAGGCGAAATTATAGAATCATTAACTTCACCTTTAACTCCCCCATTTTGAATTTTGTGGTCATGTGGCAGCCATAAGATCACATAGGGGGCTGATATTTCGAGACTACTCTCTAGCTCCAAGTTGGGCACATGCTCCTCATTTATGGGGTGCTTGGGACCATGAGCTGGCCCCCGCTGGTTCTCTGCACCTATGGTTACATGGGAGGGTCACATGACCTAGGGATGACCACCAATAATTGGCCCATATTTACATTATCCACTGTTAGGTCTAAGCTTTGGGTTCTAATTGTGTTAAGTGCTCAGGGTTGTGGTCATGGGCCGGGCTAAGGCCTAGCCACTTGGCCCACCGCCTGTAGTCCTGTGGCACTAGGGTGCCCAGGGGCCAGGGCTTCGCTAGACCCCATCCTCCCTCCCCCCAATGGAGCATTACAAAACCTTAAATAATGTTTATCACCCTTAGTTCAACAAGTTACATCACAACATAGCTGGTTAGGTCATTGGAGTTGTTAGTTGGGGATTTGGGTTCGACCCCTGTGGCCTCCATTCGACCCTTAGGCAAAAATTTTATACATCCTCTTGAGGCCACGTGGCCACCATTAGTTGGCCAACATGGCCCTCCATAATTGGCTAAATAAATACCAAGTCAGCCATAATATTAAAAAATTCGAACCTTAGAAACATTACGAAAAATTATGCATATCAATTTATTTTTTAATTTTCAACCAATGAGGTGAGGCCATATTGTAGCCTACCACCAGCCCAAAATTTCGAGTCAACTATCCATTTTGCCAAAATTTGCATGTTTGCCAATTAAATCAGAACGCAATATCGGGAGCATACAATATCAGCTTTGAGTGAAACAAATTGAATTGGATGCATATCGTCGAAATCTATCTGATTATTCAAGTTTTGAGCTCTGTCACATAATTTGAATTTTAAGCACTATTTTGATCCACTCGATCACTCCTCCCAATTGGAAGATTTTGGACCTCCAAAAGCTCTTTATCAGTCAACAATTCAATGAGGGTACAACTCCCTCACCCTTTTAGTCTCAATTTAGTGAACTTTTTTTTACTTTCTTACTTTGAGATTTTCATGAAAGTACACCACTTTCCTTGATTTTGGAGTCCTAGACATTCTGTTAATGATGACATATTTCTGCAGTTTTTCAAGATATGCAGAACATAAAAATTCATTTGGAAGAATATGCATATTCCCTCCTCAGTTTCCAATAACTGGAGAGTTAAAAAATTTCAATCTCCCTTCACCTTGAACACTATCATCATGATGATTCTTAGCATTTCTAACCTTGCACTTGGCTCAAATCTTTACCAAATGTGATCACCATCCCCATGCACCATCCTTTTTCAAAGCCAAAACATTATGAAACCCATAAGAAGATGCTTTGGGACCAATGTCCTCTTTTTCAAATAGCCTTTGCATTTTCTTTTTGACCTTTTCATGCTTTAACATTGGCATATTGTTCACACCAATGTTTAACAGTGATGCATCCTCCTGCAAATTCACTTCATTTTGTTTACCTCTTTTAGGAGGAGACATGTTAGACTCGTGAAACATCTTATCAAATGAATAACAAACATCAATGAAATCGGATTTGAAATTTGATTCATATCCTTGAAATGCTTTATATTCCTCAACTTCTTCATGCTTGATCATTAACAATGCAAAGTTCTGACTAGCATTAACAATCCTCTTCATTTGTCCCACATTTACAAGAGATGTGTGCTATAACAATGTTGTCATTCCCATTCTTGAACAAATGTTATTTTTTCTCATGGAAATGAAAAATATCTCTCCTATCATATAGATATGGGTTTTCCAAAACAATATCACATAAATCAATTGGAATTACATCAATCTCTACCTCATCTAAAAAGTTTGAAGTGATTGCAGATTTTAGTTTATATAATTTTGTCACATGCAATTTTTCATTGTCACATATCAAACCTAGAGGATAAGGTTTAGGATGAGGAATGGTTTCTAAATTCAACTTCTTGACAATCTCTTCTTAGATAAGATTTTCTTGTGAACAATTATCAAATAATGTATTTGTCCTAGTATTCTTTGAAATGACTCTAATATGGAAAAGCTCTATTCTTGTTCTTTCATCTTGAGTTTCATTGAGGCAATTTGAAGAATTAGTATTTGCAGTGTCCTTACCTTTCAAATCCATGTATGTGATCTCTGTTTTATCTCCATAATCAGAACCTAAATCATGTTGTGTAGTTGCAAATGTCTTCTCTTTCTCCTTGTGTTTAAACTTTTTGAGTCTCATCTCCCAATGAAGTTTCCAGCAATGATCTTTATCACAACCCTCTTTGGAACAATGTTTACATGTGATTTTTCCTCCTTCTTTATTAACTGCAACATTCTTCTTTCCTTTTCCTTTAACATTAGCATTTCCCTTTTCTCCTCTTGCCTCTAAATGAGTTGAATGCACACAAACTTCATCTAGTTTTGTAAGGTTAAACATGAAAATTGTATGTCTCAATTAACTATGCAATCCTCTAATGTATTTTAGCAAAGTATATTGAGAAGACAAATCTATACCCAAAATCAAAGTTCTTTTTCTAAATTCTTGAGTATAGCTTTGAACATTTTTCCCCTTAGCTTGCCTAACGTTTTTCCATTCCATAATAGCTTTCTGCATGTATGCTAATAGATAAAATTCCCTTCTTATTGCAACAACAAAATCATTCCAAGAGGACAAAACCATACCATGTTTCATCATGTCCTCTCTAGTTTTGGCTTCCCACGAAATTAGTGTTGTGCCTTCCAATCTAAGAGAAGCAAACTGAATCTTGATTTCATCATCTTTGATTCTTTGTATCCTGAAATACACTTCAATCTGACGAATCTAATTATCCAAAGTCTTCCCATTTACCTCTCTGTTGTACATAGGAAATTCAAACTTAATATCAAGTTTAAGCAAAGGAGTTTTACCATGATCCCTTAGGGAATTTGGAGGTGTTTGTGAAAGGGCAGAAGAAGTATAAGATGAGGATGAATATGAGGATGAGGATGGAGGTGAGGGTGGCGGTTTGTCACCATTCCCCTCATTCCCTCTTGGAGGCTTGTCTCATTTTCCTCGATATCCTTTTGGTGGCTTTGATCTCTCTCCATACAATCTAGAATTCCTCTCATCATAAAGAACCTTAGCCATCTCAGACATTTCAAAGAATGTATTTCTGAAAGTTTTCTCATCTTCAAACATCCCTTTAAGACCTTCTTCATGTGCCATGACCATTGAAGCTTGACGTGTGTTTTTTTTCCTTGAAACAATTTGAGATCTTGGCTCCACAAGTTCTCATTCACCTCTTTTGATATTCAACCTTGTAAGCATCATAAAAACACTTGCAAAAAAATCAAGCCTTCACAATAACCTTGGCTCTTATACCAAAAGGATATGTACGTGTAAACTTGAAGGTTTTTAACAATTTTAAAGTTAAAATTATATGTGTTTTGGGTAGAGTATCGATTTACCAAACACATCAAGAAGTAAATTTCAACTGTATTTTACATCCAAATAGAGACAAAATAATCATATCTAAAACACATAACACAAAGCATGATAAAGGATTTCACCCCTCTCCTAGGCTACATATCTTGGTCCAACTTCCTTGCTTAAACAAAAAAAATTGATATCTACAATGGATCCAACACTATCAAAAACCCCAATTTTGGTTATTTCTACACCTCATTTGGCCAAAAATTGAGTAAGTCGTAATTGTTTCTTTTTTTTTCCAATTTTTGGAATAGTGATCATACAATTCACCCCAAACCTGGCTTGAGTTCCCCAAATGCGGGAACGGCATGCAAACCTAGCCTAAATTCCCGATCAGTGGGCGAAATTGTAGGACGGTTGACTCAACCATAAAACCCCCGGTTCTGAATTTTGTGGTCATGTGGCAGCCATAAGATCACATAGGGGACCGATATTCTTGGGTTATTGTCTAGCTCCCAGTTAGGTGTGCACTCCTGGTTTTATGGTATTCGATGACCATGGCTTGGCCCCCACTAGTTCTTCATGCCTTTGGTTACATGGGAGGGTCATATGACATGGAGTTGGACCCTCTTTACATTATTCGTCATTCGGTCTAAGCACTGGGTTCTGATTCCATTAGGTGTTTGGGGTTGTGGTCGTAGGCCGAGATAAGGCCTATCCCCTTGACCCCTTGCTTGTGGTCCTGTGGTGCTAGGGTGGCCAGGGGTTAGGTCTTAGCTCTCCCCCCTCCCCCTAATGGTGCATTACAAAACTTTAAATAACTCTTATCACCATTAGTTTAACAATTGACATCACATCGCAGTTGGTTAGGTTGTTGTAGTTTTTGGTTGACGTTGTGGGTTCGATTGTCATGGCCTCCATTTGACCCTTAGCCAAACATTTAATGCATCCTTCGGAGGCCACATGGCCATCATTGGTTGGCCTATGTGGCCCTCCATAATTGGCCAGTCAGCCATAATATTAAAAAATTCAAACCATAGAAACATTAGGAAAAATTATGCACATCAATTTTATATTTTATGTTTTGAGAAATTTGGTGAAGCCATGTGGTAGCTTACTACTGACCCAAAAATGTCTAGTAAAGTGTCCTTTTTGGCAAATTTTGCATGTTTACCCATTCAATCAGAACGTGATATCAGGAGCATATGATATCGATTTTGAGTGAAACAAATTACATTGGATTCATATCGTTGAGATCTATCAATTGTTCAAGTTTCAAGATCTGTCGCAAAATTTGAGTTTTGAGCACTATTTTGATCCACCAGATCAACATTTGTGGCTAAAATTTTTGAGAGAGGTGAGCATCGTGCAACGGGAAAAGGAGTAGAGGAAGCTCGAGAGGTTCCAATGGAGGTGAACTTGATACACCAAAAGTTTGAGCTAGAGTAGAGAGACAATGAAGTGTCCATGGAGGCTATGGTTGCACCTCATTGCAAAACGAGATGAGGAGCTTAGTAGTATATGTGTCAAAATAATTCTGAAGTGAATATGAAAGAGATGAAATGATGAAGGCACGTGATCAGGGCATCATGAAAAATTTCTAGTGTGGGAGTATGATGAAAGGGCGTGAACCCCACTCCTAATAAAAATTGATTCTGGAAGCTATGGAATGAGTGACATGGACACCAGAGGTAAAGGACATGAATCCGTTTTGGTTTATATGTAAAATGTGGCCTCTATAAAGCATATGTGGCAAGATTCTCATTTGGGATATGTTTTGTTTTTTCCTTTTATCTAGGAACCCTACAAATGTTAGAAGAAGGTGGTTATTGTAATGTGATACCAAGATCGATATTGACAAGCCTTGAGAATTTGTAATGTGTAA
>APFE030056022.1:2987-30341 GCA_000404065.3 Pinus taeda | reverse complement strand
CAGACTCTCTAAATATGAAAAACGCCGAGTTTCTCCTATACTGGACTTGTTAAAATTTCACAGTAAAGGACTTGTTCTATTACAAACAGGAATGGACCACTCCTTCTTAGGGTTCGAATCAAAAACTAAGTTGGACTCATTCGAAGGATGAGCCTATAAACAAGCATATGTTATCCTCCTCAAGCTTGTAAAAAAAAATAAAGAGGTACTTGCCAGAAATGGTGGGGGAAAAATGAGAAGAATGGGCCTATTTGATATCCTTTTTCTTCAGAAAAAAACCTTACTACCACTCTTGAACACGACACTTATTCATTCGCCTGGGTTGGGAAATCCCTTGCCTCACAGTTGACCAAATCATTGACATTCTTTAGCCGGGTTATGGGAGTCGACTTTGAGTCATTGTTACCAAACCATCTGTTGTGTCGTTATGTGTTCAAGAGGTCTGTAAACGAAACATTCAACTGCAAAATACCTATCATCCATTGTGTCGTCCTTGAGTCAGTCCTTGCAGCAACATTTCTTCAACTTGAACTATGATTTCGTGTTGTGGGCTTGCCTGCAACGGGTCGCTTTCTATCGACATCAAAACATTATCTAGAGAGTTGACTTAGATATCGTCAGTGCCTTGGAGTCTGCATGCATCAATGGCAGGTTTCTCGCCTTCGACGTCAGTTTCATCATTGACTTGCGATTGAAGGATTCCATGAGATGTTCAACATCGACTCATTCATTCACATCTCATGGATTGTGCTGGGTACTTTGAGAACCATTGACATTACTGGTGGTCTCTCTCATGCTTGTTAACAGTTTACATCATTGACTGGTAAGCAAGTGGTTTCTACCATGTTCGACATCGACTCATTTATTCACATGGCTAGAATCGTACCAAATCGGGAAGTAGAGATGAAGACCCTGGATCTAGTTTCCACCATCCAGGCTGCGAGGAGTTTTGTATTCATTATATTGTAGACCAATCATAAACAGATGGCTGCGACCATACTGTGTCTACACGAGTCTATGATTATGATGTATTATGAAATCATTCTTGTACTAGAGTAGTTAGTCCAATAGTTAAAGTTTTGATCTGAGTATGGGAATGCCTACCTCAGCATGATATGATCTTATACATGTATTTTGTGTTGAAAATTGCAGGTTCTGACCAGGCTCTCCACAAGATGATCCTCGAAATGATAAAGTACTTCACCCTTCCTATATGACATAAAACCCATATCTATTACAGGCTTCGCACTTTAGGGGGCAATCTGTTACACTGAAATTTGTCACCATGACTATCTGCAGTTAATATGGCTCCATCAATAGTCATATTATCCTCCTTGTCAAGCATAATACCTCTGCTCTTCATGTCAAGCTTCAAAAAAGAGAGAAAGTCACTAAAAACATGTTTATCTCTGGGTACGCAGGTTCTCTCTACCTTGCCTGCGTGTACGCATCCCAAACTCATTGTACCTGCGTATTTGTACGCTCTGTAAGCCAAAGGATGGGTGCGTACCCCTGTAAAGGTCAAAAGGCGCAAGTTTCTAAAAAGTTACTTGTGGTCAGCCTTCTAGAAGAGTGTTTGACGTGTATGGAGCGCCTCCAGATGGTTCATGCATCCCTATGATAGAGGAACTTATCCCATCAAGAGAGGAGCTACCCCATCCAAAAGAGGGAGTATCCCATTGATGTTGGAACTGAATAACTCCTCTAGAACACTATAAATACAGGCACTGGGCCAGAGGAGGGGAGGTTGAAATGAACATTCTAAGGGTAAATGCTGCTGGAATTAGGACTTCCATTGTTGACTTGTGAGGAGAGATCACTATCCTTCCTTGTTGCCATAGTGGGAGTGGGTGAGCTTGTCAAAGTAGAGGAAATCTCTTGCTGGACCCTGGGAGGAGATTGCACAACACCAAGGCTCAGGTTGTAATGGTTCCTTTGATTATTTAATACAAATAAGTCCATTCTTCTCAATGATTTGTTAATGAATTATTTCATATACTCCTTGGTCAATATGATAAATATACTTTATTTTATGATGAATATTCAGATGCTATGTAATCTTTTGCTTTGTTAGTGTATGCAGGTCTGAAAGTGAAGGAGGAGCTCATCTGGATCAGCAAGGCTGGACTGCTACAACGAGCGTGGGACCTAAGGTAAGATCGAAAAACACTTGATCTCTCATAGAATAACGTGTATTTAGAGAAGGATTGCTCTTGTTTGGTTTGTTTGTCACTAGAGAGTCTTAGACTCCTAGGGAGGTTAGGTTTGTCCGCAAACATAACTCTTTCCGCATGACAGGACTTGAGAACATCAAGAAAAGTTCTCAGAGTGAATAATGAATCTTTTATAGCTTTAATCCCTAAACAGGAAAAGGCAATGACACCAGAAAAATTTAGACCAATAGCTCTTTGCAATGTGGTGTACAAAATCATTTCCAAAGTTATAACGAACATTTTCAAACCTCTACTACCATCACTAGTTTCAGAGGAGCGGATAGGGTATGTGGAAGGCAGACAAATACTCAACAACATCATCCAAGTGCATGAAGTGGTCCATTACCTCAAGACCTATAAGCAAGCAGGAATGATAATACAACTGGACATAGCGAAGGCCTATGATAAACTTAGCTGGCAATATATAAAGGAAATACTTAAAGCTTATGGTTTTGACTTCAACTGGATAAAGTGGGTCATGGAACTGGTCACCACAGCAAGCTGCTCTATCCTTCTCAACGACTCACCTTCCATCACTTTCAGGCCTTCATGAGGCCTTAGGCAAGGCAATCCTCTCTCCCCATTCCTTTTCATTCTCATGATGGAAGGATTGGGCAGAACAATCAATACAACCATGAAGGAAGGTAGAATCAAGGGACTAAAACTGACTCAGAATGGGGAGCCATTGACGCATCAGCAATTTGTCAATGACACAATGTGGCTTGGACACTAATCCCAGGCTTCGTGATTTGGGATGTGTGGAAAGAATGCAACAATAGAATCTTCAAAAATAAATCAAGCTCAACACAAGGTATTGTGGCTTAGATTCTTAATCATCTCAAAGAAACAATTAAAGTCTTTATGAAGCAACCTCCCGGGAAACCCCCTGTTCAAAGAGACATCCTCATCCTGGAATAGCTGGATCTTTAGGCTTATGATACAACAGATAACAATAAGAAAGCAAGACAAAGAACAGAAAACAAAGCCTTTTGGCAACCTCCCCCTCATGGCTTCATGAAACTAAACATTGATGGAGCTTCAAAAGGGAACCCAGGGGATGCCAGTTACGAAGGTGCCATCAGAAATGTAGAGGGCAATATCCAATTTATCTTTCATAGTCATTTAGGGAGGGCCACCAACAATATGACGAAACTCATGGCCATTGAGAAAGGCTTAGAGATCCTAACAGATTACAATCTACCCAATACAGTTATAGAGGCAGACTCAGAATTAATGATTAACTCAGTTAAATTAATAAGCGCTGGCTCAGCACCAGATAAAGTTTCAAGGAACTGGAGACTATTGCAAGTGTTTCATAGATTCCAATCTCATCTTACAACACTTAAAACTCTGATCTTTGTTCATGTTTGAAGAGAGGCCAATAAGTTGCCGGACAGATTAGCCAATGAAGGAGTGATCTACACATGAGAAAACAAGTGCCTATTTTGGGAGACTGTCTAGTCTGGACAGCTTCACGAGGACTGTATTTCTCTAGCACATGAAGATAGGGAGCATCACCAAAACTCCAAAGGAAATCAGTTAACAGAAATCTCATATGACGAAAGTTAAAGGTACAAATGACAAACCGCCTAAGTTCTAAGCCTTAAACAGGATAAGAAGACAGAGGAATGGCAGGCAAAGTAGAAAGAGAGGAAAACCAAAAAATGGATCCAGGGCTTCTTCTCAGAGAAGGGGGGGCTTGGCAACCATTACCAGAGGCATCAGAAGCTCGAAGGTACCAAAAGCGGTTTCACCAGAAAGCCTCCAATGCCACAAATGGATCTACAAGTGGCCCTCGGCAGGTTGAGAAAACCACCTTCATCGGCCTGGTACACCTTGCACATCTCTTCAACCCGAGGTCTGGCTCAGCCGTCGGATTGAGTGGTTAGAGATCTAGGGCTATGAAAGGTAGTACTTGTTGGCAGTGTGACTGAGGCAGTTTTACTACAGTAGCCGTGGTTTTCGGGGGGCTCCATTTACTTAAGCTGTTTTTAAGAAATGCATGTGATGCCATTCATCATGCAACACGTGGCTCCAGACACAAAGGAAATACTGCCCTCATCACGTGAGTAACGGTCGTGCATGTAGTCCACATGATATTCTTTGCAGCCGTTGAATCGGGAGGTAGCAGATCGAGGGCTGAGGTTGATAGGGCTAGTTGGTGGTGGGACCGAGATGGTGTGGCCATAGTTACCTGCGTTTTTGGGCATCAAATAAACCACAATCGGACATTCGGTAAAGTCAATGACCAAGTGACAATTAGATCCAAGATCGATGTGCATCTTGGGCGGCTGATTCCCATCAATTCTGCAAACTCCAATGGTCGGAGATCAGTGACTCAGATTTGCAGATATATGTACTTCTAAGGGTGGCACTCCGAAGCTTTGGGTTTTGTAAAGTGATTGCACATGTGACATTTTCTCTCAAGTATATTATGTAACTTTTTTGTTGATTTAGTTGAATAGAAGGTCCGATTCTTGCCTCAGCAAAAAAAATAAAAGGGAGAATGTTAGTAAAAGTATTTATTTCATGAGTGGTTGAAATCTTGAAGTGTTATTGTTTCCTCAACTTGTTGAAATATGAAGGGCAACATTGTTATAGAATATATTTCTTCTTTACTCATTTTCCCAATTGAGATTTGAAGAGTTATTAGCGAAGGGACAATTTAACTTTTAAAATATAATTAAAAAATCTAAAATTTACGTATAAATATGGATGAATGTAATAGAACGAAAAACACACACAGTAGTGGAAAAAAACAAAGTATTTTTCATTTATTTGTAGGTCATAGTTTTTGCCACTATGCTCATTGTCTGTTACTGCAACTCTATTCATTGTTTGTTGTTGCAACTCCATTCATTGTAGCTATTGTCATTGTTGCAACTTTCTTCACTATATGTCTCAACATTTCTCTCTCTCTCTCTCTCTCTCTCTCTCTCTCTCTCTCTCTCTCTCTCTCTCACGATGAAAATTGTATTTTATAACCTAGGATTTTCTTGATACTCATAGTTTTTATCTACAAGTTCAATATATGTCGTAACTTATTACCATGTCACGGGCAGTAGTAGCACATTCATTTTTGTGTTGACCTTCAATTATCTCTTTAGCTGACGAAAGTTCACATTATAACATTTGAGTTTATTTTTATTTATTATTAATTTAATTTATTTATTTGCATATCTATTGGTTAGAGACTTATTATGCCATCATTGTACTTGGCACTATGCAATGAGTCGTCAGCACATTAGCTGTCAATGCATTTAATGGGAAACAATATTGCATTTCGAGTTTGTACTTTTTCGGGTCTGTACTTTTTGAAACATAATGTGTGATATTAATCAGCAATATTCAATACCAGAATTGGGAATTGATGTTTGCGAGTTATCATATAGGTAACCTGGAAGCATTTAACTGGACAAAAAAAAAAATCAATAAAAATAGTTACAGACTCCTTTTCATTTTCCAAAGGTTATTCATCAATTCCAATCCAGGATTTACAGTAATGGGCTTTCATTGTTCGATATGAAATTTGAACTGTAATTGCAACCAAATAAATTTATAAATGTGCATGTGAACACTGCCATATATAGCACTGCCTTAACCTTATATGCATAAATTTAGAGGTGCCTTAAGCTTTAGTCTTTGGTTATGAATAAGATAAATATTAACCATAATGAGATATCCTTTGGAGCATTGACACTCATAGCTAGTAATTATTTGCTTAATATATGTGGTCTTTTCTGAATTTATGGAGTTGTGGTATTTTTGAATTTAAGCAAAAATGGTAAAGTTGAATGGTTTCACATCAGGTGAAAATCTACTTTTTACTATTGGGTCATTTTAGATGGTGTTGTTTTTTTTAAAGAATAGTTAATCAAATTAATTAGTTATTAGTTACGGTTCAGTTGTCCTTACTATGGGTTGAAACTTTACGATGATAGGTTTTTCTACCTTTAGAATTGGGATTTAAAACCAAGACAAATGTTGAAAGAAAAAAATATTGTGTATACATGCAATCATGAAAGCATAAGAACTCTAGACACAAAAGTAGTTTGGATTTGAAACCAATAAAAAATGTTGAAAGCAAGAGTTCATAACCAACTCCATGAACAAATGACTAGAAATGTATCCATGCCCCAACAGAGGAATGCCAAAACTCCTAGAGTAGTCAACATTTGAAATCAAAAGACAAATTGAATGAATGGACTCATAATAAAAGTATATCATATTTATAATGTTTTATAACTAAATTGTATGCATTTTATAATTCAAAAGGTTTCTTTAGTGAGATGTTTATGTGCTTATTTCACATTTTTTCTTTTAAGGCTTTTAAATTCCTTGTATCTATTTGGTTCAATGTCTATAGATCACCACGAAAAATAGAGGAAAATATTTTTGAATACTCCAAAGAAAAATACCTTTCTATTTAATCTACTTCCAAAATCATTCACACATGTTATTTACATGATTCAAAGACATTGCAATATGTATGCCCTTGTTATATGTTTATATGAATCTCAATGCAATTTTAGTTGGGTTTTCTCAACCAATTATTACGTTCACACAACTACTTAAAAATCCACAACTTTGTTAGGATATTCCGACACATAGGAATAGTTAAGTATAACTTGGTCTAGTATAGAGTTAGGTAAAGTGTGTTTCTTTAATATGTAGTTTTGTAACTTACAATCTGACGGTCACGATATGTAGTGATCCGACGGTTCATTCTCTCCTCGGTATTACCGACACTTGATCTGTGGCTTAACACCCAATTGGTCCATGATCTCTATTTAAAGAGCATGGAGGGTCATTTGTAGGTTAATTTTTCACGAGAGAAGCTTATGTAAATTCTCATTCTTTTATTAATAAATTGCCTGAAGTGGCTGCGTTGGCTCAGGCCATGGACTATTTCCCTCTTTGAGGGTTTTAACCACGTCAAAAATACTAGTGTATTGATTTGTGATCTGTTTGTGAGCGGTGTCCTTTGGTGTTCTGTCTGAGGAACTTACCCTGTAAATTCCTACAAACTTCACACCAAACTTAAATGGTTTTGTTGAAAATGAAGTTAGTGATGAAATGATATCTTTAAGAAACACTCAAATCTCACAGAAAGAAAAAGGTTTCTTAATTAATTAATAATTTAGCGAGAAACAAAAAATGTGTGCTAAAAATGCAACATTTGATTGCTTTTGTACGTAATAGGTTTTCCTAAGTAATGCCTATTCAAGACCACGTTACTAGTAACTTTTGTTTTTTGTGCCTAAAAACAAGGATTAGACATGGCAATTGTTTATACATTTCATTTTATAAATAGAAATTGATGTTACAATATTAAAAGCAATTCTATGTTTTCACAAGATTCTCCAACTTCATAATTATTTAGAGAGTGGAAGGTCTAAATTTCAATTTTTTGTTGAGTTTGTCTAGAATTTTCTCTCGAGAGGAATGCTTGATGGTCGAGACTATGAAAGGTGCACCCAAATATTTGGATGGAAGAGAAGTAGGTGACAAACCAAGAATTATGATGATTTTTCTTTGGATAGTGAGAGGAGTGTTGAAGAAGAATACTTTATACTTTTCCAAAATGATATTGGTTCCTGAGACTTCCAAGAAAAGTTCTAAGATTTCTTTGACCGTTTTGGCTACGTTGATTGATTGGTTTTTCATGAGAAGGGTGTCATCAACAAATTGTTGTTGAGGTATAAAGTTTTCATCATGGAGAGGTAGGCCTCGTAGAGTGTCGTGCTGCAAAGAAGATTTGATGGATATGCCCAACCCTTTTGTCGTGAGAACGAAGAGGAAGGGTGAGTGGGATCTCCTTTCCTAATGCCTCGAACGATTTTGAAAGTGTGAGAGGGGGATCCATTGAATAAGATAAAAAAGAAGGTTGTGGAGACCAAATACATGACCCATTGAATCTAGTGAGCACTAAATCCAAAGGCTAGGGGGATGCTTTCCATATATGCCCAATTTAGTTTGTCAAAGGCTTTGCAGGGATCAAGTTTGAGAATCATGCATATTTTCTTGAGGATCTTGTGGGAATGAATGGTTTTATAGCTAGAATAAGTCCATTGACGATTTGCCTCCCTTCTATTCATCCAATTTTCTTAGGAGAGATAATGATGAGGAGGATGGGCTTGAGATGGTAAGATATCACTTTAGTGATAATTTTATAAATAACATTCCAAATTGTAATGGGTTAGAATTTACCTAGAGAAGCAGCATTGTCCTCCTTTGGAACTAAAGCAAGGAAAGTGGCATTGAGTGTAGGAAGTATGCACTTGTTGCCTCTTGATTCCTTGATTATCTCTAATATCTCATTGTAAAGAAAATGTTAGCATTGCTTAAAGACTGTGTCTGTGAATCCATATGATCGAAGGGATTTTCCATCTGCTACTTGATGAATGGCCTCTTTAACCTTTGTTGTACTAATGGGTTTGGTCAAGGTAGTGTTGTGGGCTTCCATGACCAGTTTGGGGATGTTGGCTATAATATTGTTGATCGATTCATTGCATTGAGGCCAAGGATTAAAGAGCATATATGTGTAGAAGTCTACGATTGCTTCTGCAATGTCCTCCTGTTTCTCTATATTTTTATCGTTATCAATGTATAGAGATGTAATTCAGTTGTGGGATCAACATTGGATCGCAGAACGATGGAAGAATGAGGTGTTGTGTTCCCCGTCCTTTAACCAACTTATCCTTGACTTTTATTTCTGATATATCTCTTCCTGCTTGTACCATTCCTCCAATTTTCTTGTTAGGAAAGTTTATTTGTCTGTTGTTTCCATAGTTATGCCATTTTTAATGATTTCCTATTGGAGAGATGTTGTTTCCAATTCAAGGGCCTATTTCTCTTGGAATATATTCCATAGCTACGACACAGGAAAGCAAACTCTAACATAAAGGTATCTAGATCCTCCTTCACAAGGCCATGAAAGTTTGGAAGGGCAAAGAGGAAGGGATTCTTCTTTTGAACCAATGCATCATCATCGTGGATACATAATTCGAAGGTAACATGTTCATTTTTCTTAGATCCTTCTAATTAATACTTGCTTAACTATAGATGTTAATTTGCATCTTAGGACCCAAATTTAGGTGACCGATTCTCCAAATATCAATGTATCATCCAAATCTACAATTACTGCATTTGTAGGAAGGTTGAGAAATATTCATAAATTTGGTTGGTATAATAAAGAGGGATTGTTGTTCCAAATCCTTTAAATAAGTGATTGGCATAGTACTACATGTTATATCCCATAGCTCTAAGTTCATATTGATGGTTTCACATCACATTTATTCTTTCATGAGTGAGTAGCTAATTCATCATTCCATTTCTATCAGTTTGGAAGATTGAAGGATCCCATTATATTATGTCTTTCATCAATGGGATAATAGAGTCTGTAGGTGTTAGAATTGGGCAGTAGCACATGCCTGTTTTGGTGGGGATAACAACCTCAACATGCCTGTTAATTCCCTTGGACCTCCCATGAACAATGTCCATGCAAGCTTAGGGATTAGCTACATTTGTAAAGGATTAGTCTACGTGAAATTTTCTAGATTTTGGAGAATCAACACCAACTTCTACTACGTATGCCTCCATTTGATTATTCTCCACTCTCCATTCCCTTTCAGAAACCTAGAAATTGTTCTTTTGGGATAGGAACATCACTCAATGGGTTTAATAAAGTTTAAGTGAAGGAGTATGATGGTATTAGACTAGCTTCTCCCCTTCTCTCAGTCACTTATTTAATAGTTGGTAATGATAATAACACGTACTGATTACCAAGAAGACAATGTAACCAAATAATAAGCTCCTCCTCATTAGGGTAACTGTTTATGCCTTTAATGTTGGACGAAGATAATGCACCCAAAGAAATATACAATGTTTTCCCACCGCTTGAGACTAGGAAAAAAAGTTCTTGCCACATTGTTAGCCTATAAATAAATATCAATGTTGCCATTAATAGATATCTATTGAGATTCACTTGATTTTATGGGGATATTTATCCATCTACCATCGTCATGAATGTAATTTATTCCGGGATAATAATATCTTCTTTGCAGTCCATGCCCCACAATTGAGCCCTTCTTTTAAGCAGTACAGAGATTTATCGATGTTGCATATTCTCCTTATCCTTAAAACTAACTCCAGAGTTGATGATCTCCTCTTCTTGGAACATACATAGTAATGGCCTCGCTAATGGTATTTCTCAGGCCCGTTGAGTACCTGTATAGAAAATTTGATTCGTCCTCCTAGGGAGAAGCTGGAAGCCATTAGTGTACATAGTGCAATGTAGACAGAAATCTAGGCCACACGTTGTATTTGTAAATGTTTGCAATAATGAAAGAGCTTTCTTAAGCTTTTGTAGTAAAACCCAAAACATCAAGTGTCTTTAGCATGTAGTTATGGGCTAGCTCTTAAAGGAAGAAACATATTGCTAAAAATCGGCCTACCAGGTATTCATTATGCACTCAAGGTATTCAAAATTCAAATTTCAAATGAGAGGTACTGCATTTAGAAGGATTTAATTGCATTAGGAAGGGAGTTGGTGAGAAGGTCGAATAATGGGACAATGGAGGAGAAGGTACAGATACATGATGTGAAGTACAATGAAAAGACACAAGGCGACAGGAGGCTCCAAATTGAAAATTTTCACCAGTTTTACAACTTCGACAATGCGAAGGTTTTATCATTTTATGTAAACAAACTTCAATGGAGACGGAGAGGGCCCCGCTGGCCACTTCGACAAGCCTTAAGAATGTGTAATCAAGATAATTCGTTTTCTGATGCCAATACAATGTGTTGAATATGGCATAAATCCTTTTATGTGATATTATTGATGTGTCTCCCTTGTGCTTAATTATTAACATGGTATAAGAGATATATAGTGCTTAAGGCCTAATTTTTCCATGGGAGATGAAGTTTGGCATAAGATGATGGTGCTAAGTTATACATGAAGGAGTAGATAGTCTCAATTTTTAGATTTGCATTTGATGGCAATGATGAGGTTGATAGAAACATATTGATACTCACAACAATAAGTCCTCATGGTTAGTATGATCAGACATTGATGAAGATCAGATCATGGAAATGAATTGCATATTCATACAAAATTTGAGATAACTTTAATGTTTGAAATGTCTATTGAATTTGCTCACTATGTTCAATGTGAAATCCTAATAGATTCATTTTGAGATATTTGGAAATTGTTTTACAACATATTTTTGGAGAACTAAAGGAGTATGGTCATATTAAACTAGTTATTTCCCTTCTCTTAGTCACTTATTTTCATTTGTGGGATCTCTTTAATTTTCATCGATTCTGGTTTTTCCATCCTTTATTTTGTATCTTATTAAGCCTATAATCACTAGGCAACAATTGGGGAAGCCTACTTCAACAAGCTTATGGACAAAATTTGCATAAAATGAGACACAAATCCATATTTAGGCTTCTCTAGTTACAATTGGGGAAGCCTACTTCAATAAGCTTATGGAAAAAATTTGCACAAATGAGACACCAATCCATATTTAGGATTCTCTAGTTTATGGTATCTCTTACTATTCCTATATTCAAATAGTTGTATCTATCTTTAGTTTGGTTCTATTTCGTATTCATCCTTAGGTTCAAGAACTACTAAAAAATTTAATTTGTATTAATTTGTATCAAATAGATTCCCTATCATTTTCAGATCATTTTGGCCATCTTTCGTGTTTATTGTGTGGGGATAGCTCTATTCACAACAAGTTGCAACCATACTCCTCAATTACCAAAATCTAGGTTGACAGTTACTATAAAAAATGAATCCTTCAAAGGACAACCCATGTTCTCAATGTTTCTCTACTCATAAGTCCCTCCGAGAAGTTGACCGTGAGCTACAAATCAAGTTCTATCAATTAACCCATTCTCAAATAGAGATGACATAAGAGCTGCAGACCCTCAAATTCCAATTTTCTTGGTTGTATGATGAAGTGGATGCGCTGAGGCATGATATCAGAGCTATATTTCAATTTATCTCAAGGGACAAATGTTTATCATTAGGATGTCAGTTGGAATCATGATTTTAACCTTAATCTGCCTACTAGTGTTAGTGACTAGTGATAGTTATCTTGCTCTACTTTTTTGAAATGTTTGCTTCGACATACTCGACTTATGTAATTAGTCTTATTAGTTTTCTATAGAATTGTCCAGGAAAGTTCTCTATATGTTATGGTTCCTATAGTTAGATGTTTTAGGCTGTATAATATGAATGCCCAATTGGGTTTTCTTTTGGAATATATATCTCCAAGTTTTTCTGACTGCGAATCAACGTGGATTTAATAAATACATATTCATTTAAAAATAAAAGAAAAATCTATTTTAAATAACCTTCTTAAACTACTAGAGGTTTTATACAATTAATTTTGAACAACATCCTCAAATCAAATTTAAAGTTCCTCATATTTTATGTGGATAAAATTTTGAAAATCTAGGAAGCCCCTTCAAATTTAAAGATAGAATATTAATAGGAGACATTTCCTTCATAACAAACACATTTTAATCCTTAAAAAGTTGCAAAAGGACTTATTTTTCATAGTGATTTAAAAAAATCTAATCAAATTTAACTAATATTTTCAAATTTGAGGAAGATTTTATATGTATAACTAAGGTCTATTATTATATATATTATCAATGTAATAAATAAATATCGTGTAATAATTGTTCTATAACTAATCATTATTACACATTAATAATATATGACTTGTTACATAATATTTATTTCTTACATTGTGGTCATAAATATAATAACATTTCTTAGTATAATACACTTTTTAAGATAATAAAAAAATGGATAATGGTTAAGAACATGTGTTTCTTCTTAAGAAGTCAAAGGTTCAAATCTAAAAGGGGTTGTCCCACAAACAAGTGTCTCATACAATAATTTTGGTGTCTAACTTGGCTATGACCTTAAAATTAAATGATTATTATTATTATTATTATTATTATTATTTTGGTATCTAACTTGGTTTTGACATTAAAATAAATAGATTATTATTATCTTTTTAATTAGAGAAAAATTATGAAAGATGTATTTTTTTTAATTTGATTAGAATTATATCCTTAAACTTAAGTCTATGAGTTTCTAGAGGGATTAAATATATTAAAGTGAAAATCTCTTTTAGAGTGCAATATACATAATTACATTGTTTAAATTGTGTTTTTAATGTATAAATTGATTCAACCCCTTGCAAAACTTCTTGAGCGTATGAATTGTGTAGACTATAAAACTTAAATTTATAGTTTCCAACAAATCTTTGTTAGATTTCAAACTAGCTAAAATTGTACATAAAATGAGCTAATATACCTAAAAAGAGGCAAAATATAGAATGGTGAGACTACTTGAAATATTTACTCTCTAACTCGGATATGGCCTTATAATTAAATGATTAGTATTTTTATTTTTATTACTTATTACCTTTCTAATTAGAGAAAATGTATGAAAGATGTAAAAACTATTTAAAAAAAAATGATTAGAGTTACATTGTTAAAAATAGGTGTTTGATGTTTACATACTTAAAATAATGAATAATATATGTATACATTTAAATATCAATGTTTTTCATGCATTTGCTAGGAAATACAGAAAATAGTTGATATATTCTCCATGCAAAAATAGTTTTTATATTCACCAATATAGATTCATTTTAGCCATGGATCTATCAATATATATTTTTTTAAGTAATTTTCTCAACACAACCTCTTAATTGTAATGCCAACAACAAATGTAGTGAGCATATTGAGACTAAGATTATTGATATTTTATAATTCTTTTAATTAAAACTAACAACTAAACAAATAGCTATAATCACTTTTATTTTTAATTATAATTAACAATATTTTTTATTTAGAAAATGTTTTTGTTTTGTTTGTTTGTTTGTTTTTTTGTTTTGTTTTGTTTTGTTTTGTTTTGTTTTTTTTAATTGCAGATTACTGTGGTGTGATTTCTGAATGGGGTTCAGATTTTCCACAGTTTTCATGTTTTCTAGTCGACGTTTCGAGTCTGCACCTAGACTCATCATCAGGACAAATTTGTGAGGAGAAAAGAAGTGAATGGTAGGAATAAATATGAAAATGACAGGCTGAGAAGACAATCGGCCGACTCTTTGTTTGCCCATTAATATTTAATTATTATTATTGTCATTAAGTTATTTTGTTTATATAATTAATTTAATCACTTACATAGTTACATCAATTTTATATTAATATTAGTATATAATAATTTGTCTTATTTTATTATTATGAGTTATTATTAAATTATTGTTTATTAATTATTGTTTATGCTTAGAACTTATTGCTTTGTTGTTTATGCTTATTAATTATTGTTTATGCTTGTTAATTATTATTCAATTATTGCTTATTAGTTATTGTTTTTTGTTAGTACTTTAGATGCTTATGTTGTTATTCATAATTGTTTTAAATGAAGTTCTATAAATATTCTTATAAAGGTTTATTTATTATATCTTCTTAAAAATTTATATTTATTACTACCTATTTGCTAATTTAAGTTTATTTTTGTTAGTATTATTTTTATTGTTATTGTTATTTAGAATTTATAATGTTTTTTGTTTATCAATTAATGGTCTTCTAGATGTTATTATTCTAAATGTTTAATACTTTTAAGCTCATATTTATTATATTCAATTAGCTATAATAACTACAAGATATATATTGTTCTTTATGTTATTTTACTATGATATTTCTTTTATATATATTTATTATTATTATTAATTATAATTGATATTTCTTTTTATTTTTATTTGATGCTTATGTTACCCTTTTAATATTAATATTGTTATTGCTTCCATTATTTATATATACCTATAGTTGTAATATATTGTTACTTCTATTATAATAAAGAGTTTTTTATCATTCTTATTTCATTCTATTTAGTTGTTTATTCTTATTATTTATATTATAGAGATTATTAGGATTCTTATTTATCCTAGATATTCTTTCATGTCTAGGTCTCTAAAGAGCAGCATGTTTGATATTATTTTTGCGATGGTAGGTCAAGGATTTCTAACATCGCTATTAAGGTTATTCTCGGGGGTGAGCAAGGGGTTCCAGTTTTTGCTAATTTCCATGCCCCCATCCCTGTTAAGGTTTTTAGGATGTTTAATGATTTCAATAGCTTCTCTAACCTTACGTTTGAATTGGTTTTCTACATTGGCAATGACTTTGGTGTCTTCTAAGAAAATATGATGATTAGTTTTACCTACATGCTCAGCAAGGGCTGAGGACTTGGTTCTTTCGTGACGGATGTCTGCGCTATGCTCTTTAAGTCTAATCCTGACGGATCTACCAGTTTCTCCTATGTATTGATCCCCACATGAACACTTGATGATATAAACTCCTTTCTGCTGAAGATGCTCTTGGTTGTCCTTAACAAATCTCATTCTTTGCTTAATGGTAGACAAGGGTTTGAAAGCATTCTTAATATTTTTCTTATTGAGGATTTTTGCTATCTTGTCTGTGACTCCTTGGATGTAAGGAAAGTAGGCATTGGAGGAAGGGGTGTCTTTAGTCTTGTTTATATTGTTGCCTGATTTTGCTTTTTGCATGGCTGTGTATATGTTTTTATTGTTGTACCCTAGCTTAGCAAAGGTTTTTTTGAGGTAAGAGATTTCTTCATCGGTATGGTTACTATCAGAGATTCTATAAGCTCTGGTGAAGAGGGTTTGTAGCACCCCCATTTTTTGGGCCGGGTGGTGATGAGAATCGGCATGAAGGTAGTTATCTGTATGGGTTTTCTTTCTAAAAACTTTGTGACCTATGGAACCATCCTTATTTCTAATGAGGAGAATGTCTAAGAACGGAATGCAATTATTCTCTTCAACTTCCATGGTGAATTTGATGTCTTCAGATAGGCTATTGAGATGATCTAGGAACTTGTTTAGCTCATTCTCGCCATGAGGCCAATTGACACTGGTGTCATCCACAAATCTAACCCAGGATTTAGGTTTTAATGGATATGAATCTAGTGCCTTCTTCTCGAATTTTTCCATGAAAAGGTTTGCCACAATAGGTGAGAGAGGTGATCCCATAGCGACACCTGAAGTTTGTTCAAATATTTCACCTTGAAAGGAGAAGAAGGTTGAGCGAAGACAGATTTCGGCTAGCTTAGCGGTCTGGGGATCTGCTACATCTTTAACAACCTGAATAACTTCATCTAGGGGAATTTTGGTGAAGAGCTGGACTACGTCAAAACTAACGATTTTATCTCCAGGTTCTAGCTTGGTGTTTTTAATGAGGTTTACAAATTGACTAGAGTCTTTAATGTAAGAGCTAGTCTTGCCCACTAGCGGGGATAGAATGCTAGCGACGTACTTGGCTAGCTCATAAGTGGGAGACCCTATGGTGTTGACTATGGGTCTTAGGGGGACATCTTTTTTATGAATTTTAGGGGCACCATAGATCCTGGGGGTTATTTCAATGTTAGGGGTCAATCTCTTTTTTATTTTATCATCAAGGCTGGTTTCTTTAATGGCTTTCTTTTCTATTTTAAAAGAAACATATAAATTGAGCACTCATATAAATTACACATTTCTCTCATACTCATAAAATACAAAATAATAATATCTTTTAAAAATTTGATGAAAATGGAAGTGCAATCTCAGACTCCTGACAAATTCAGGCCTATCGCACTCTGCAATGTCATTTACAAAATTATCTCCAAAGTTATTGCCTCTCGACTCAAGCCGCTGCTACCATTATTTATATCGCCAGAGCAATTGGGATACGTGGAAGGACGACAAATCATGGATGGCATCATTCTCACCCATGAGATTATTCACTCCTTGAAGCAACTCAAAAAAGCAGGTATGCTTCTAAAAATTGATCTCTCTAAAGCTTTTGATAACTTAAGCTGGAATTACATTCAAAAGATGCTGCTTGCCTTTGGGTTCTTCCCCCCTTGGGTTAGATGGTCATGAATCTTATAACTTCCACCTTCTTCTCCATTCTGGTCAACAGAATCCCTTCCACCCCCTTCCATCCTTCTAGAGGAATTCGACAAGGCGATCCACTATCCCCTTTTATGTTTGTTTTAATGGGGAAGGGCTGGGAAGAAGTATCAGAGAAGCTCTTCACTCCCAGTAGTTAAGAGGCATCTCCTTTCCCAACACCCCTGCTTTTACCCACCAACAATTCATGGATGATAACATGTTGTTTGGCCATCCCTCAATTCAGGAGGCTCTTAGATTAAAACCCCTTTTGACTGAGTTCTCGGATGCCTCTGGTGCCAACATTAATAAAGCTAAATCTCAAATCTTTCTCTTCCACAGTCCTGCTAGCACTCAATCTTCCATAGCCTATATCCTAGCCCCCTATGACAGATTATGCTTTAAAGCATTCTTCTTGGCAACTGCTCTTGGAAAAATTGGAAACTCGTCTCTCCTCTTAGACTTATAGAACCCTTAATATGGCCAGTCATCTAGTCTTAATCAAATTGTACTGCAATCCATGCCTCTGTATCTTTTTTCAGTTCTGGCAGTGCCAAAATGGGTACTCAAGAAAATCAAACATCTTCAAAGAACCTTTATGTGGGGAACTTCGAGACAAAATAGAAAATGTGCACTAGTGAAATGGGCCACAGTCTGTCTTCCAAAAACCTCAGGAGGCATTGGGATTCATGATCCTCAACACAGTAATGTTGTCATGGGGGCACACATTTGGTGGAAATGGATCTCAGCGCCGCATACTCCCTGGGCCATCCTATGGACAGCAAAATATGCCAACAACCGACCAGTAAATGATCTAATTTGACTCACAGAGGTAGGTTCGGGATCGTTGATTTGTAACGCGGCTAAACAACACAAAGATATTATCCAACAGCACAACTTCTGGGAAGTCAGGGATGGTAATAATGTAAGGTTTTGGGATGACTTTTGGTAGCAAAGACCCAAGCTGAGGGACCTGATCAAACCTCACCAAATACTGGATTGGGAAGAGCAACCGATGGACAAGGTTAGCCAACACTAGATGCCCACACTCACACAAGGATACAAACAATGGATAAGCATGGACCACATCATTGGGCAAGGCACAGAGTCCATTCAAAAAAAAAAAAAAATTGGAGGAAGAACTTTCTAATAGGAAAATTCGCTTTTCTGATAAGAAGGATAAAATAAGATGGGGTTACGAGGCAAGAGGAACCTTCACCACACAAGAGGCATACAATATAATTATAAGGAATCACACAGTCAAGGATCCTCTTTGGAACAAATTTTGGGCCCCCAACATTTGGCCAAAATTATTCACCTTCCTCTGGTTGTTATGTTAAAACAAAATCCTTACATGGGACAATCTACAGAAAAGAAGCTTTCATGGGCCCTCCATTTGCCCCAACTGTAAACAAGAGGAGGAAACCACTTTGCATCTCATGAACTCCTGCCCATTGGCAAACAAACATTTGGAAAAAGCAAGCTTCAGATGCCAAAAAGAAGGAAGAATTAAAGAGGATATCACCAACAATGTACGCAACTGGGCAATCAATCCATATAAGAGCAAACTATTAAACTCTTTATGGAAACTTATCCTAGGTCTTCTCATATGGACAATATGGAAAGAAAGAAATCGTCCCATCTTCAAAGACCAATCCACATCTTTAGAAGTCTTATGGAGCAATGTTTGCCATAACCTTAAGGAAAATTTAATGCTCCAAACTTGGTATGAAGAAGACTTTCCTTCCACTCCACAAGAACAGAATATTTGGGCAAACTAGAATCTTCAATGGAACTAGGCACAGGCAAACCACATCAAACTCTCTTCACACAACAAGATACCAAACAAATGGCTTCCTACGCCCCATCATATGATACAACTCAACTTTGATGGAGCGTCCAAAGGTAATCCAAGCAAAGTAGGATATGGTGGAATATTCAGGGATCACAAAGGCGAGCCTCTTCTAACCTACATAGGCTCAATTGGCTGGGATACAAATAACTCAATCGAATTAGAAGGACTATGGCAACAGTTTCTCCTTGCTCAACTCCATGGTTTCTTCCCACTTTTAATTGAAGGCGTTTCTCGTATTCTCATTAACATGTAATCAGATTCTGCAAGGGACACTGTCATCCAAAGTGGTCAATAGTTGGAGATTGGAAGAAATATTAGAGCTCATTGAACGATAGCTCTCCGCCCACAGAGTAGTCACCTTCAAACACATCCACAGAAATGGCAACAAAGTGGCTGATCTCTTAGCTAACATAGGATTGGACAGTGGCAGGACTCTACATGCAGCGTCGCTTAACACTATTGCTACAGCAACCTAGCTAAAGGATTACAATGACTTGGTGCAAAGTGAATTGGTTCAGAGAGAAGAAGCACACCCAGATGTGAGTGATTACAACGGTATTAATGGCAATTAGATGGAAGGGCGGTGGTAGGCCTAGCGACATGGCCGCCCGTGTCCCCTCCCAAGCCAGAATGAAAGGAATTCATGGCACCTTGCAGGAGCCATTAATTGGGTGCTCCAGTCGAGAATTCTCCATCAAGATTATGGCCATGGCCTCCACATAACATAATGCAGTCTTTCCCCCTCTGCTCAACAGCATTTTCCCTCCTCAGGTTGCGAAGCCTTGCTCTTGCACCGTCACTGGAAGCCACTGCTGGCTGCTCGTTTGCGTGGACGTGGGAAATGGGTATCATTTCTCCCAAACCAGACACTGCAATTTTATTTCAACTCAGAACTCTTCAACTCGCTCTCTGCATAGCTATTCCTTTGATTACCCCACTGATAGCTCTGTGACGAATTCCGCCATGGCTCGCACTCACCACCACATCCAAAGCAGAAGAAGGGGCAGTCGTGGTGGAAGCATTCATCCCCCTGCTATGCCTAGCCCTACACCTGCCTCCCCCACCTCTTCTCCTGACATTCCAAATCCATATAGCGCCTTCTCAAGCCGGTATCTTGATACCCGCAGTGGCAGAGGATGAGCTCAGTTCCAGGGTGCCCGCAGGATGGACACCGCTGTTCATACAGCCAATTTTCCCCTTCCCCCTCACCCCGCTCCTAACACAATTCAATTTCGCTTTCGCAACACTCTTAACAAGCCTGTAATCACCGCCATAGTCACCATCACCTTCTCTGAGGAAACCGACCCGCAGGACGCTCCGCCAAAGAACAATGGTGAGCAGCAGAGGGCTTCTCAAAGGAATAGGAGCGCCTGAGACCCAGGGAAGCAGCAGTTGGGTGAGGACCTTGCCACACCGCATGGAAAGGAGTTGGCTGGCAATCAGCCGGTTGCTGAAGGCAGAGCTGGAGACACAATGACAACTGGTGGTAGAACAGGGGACACGTCCAGCCCGCATGCAGCAGAAGGTAGCTCTGCTGGCACTCAACCAGCTCATGGAATTCAACACGGCACGTCAGCAAAGGATGAGTACACGTGTCGCATTGTGGAAGAGCCCAACCCATACGACATCGAGGGGGTCCCTTGCATGATCGAAGCTCCCGACCCATATGTCTAGTCGGCAGGTGTTGCCTTGTGTCACCAGGTGTTGTCTTGTAGATCAACGAGGTTTTACTAGCTGTTGTCTAAGGTTTTTAATCCGGTTTTTAATCTGTTTTATTATTATTATTATTATTAATTTTGAACTAGGACCCCTGTGTGGACCTTTTAAAAGTTAAGTTTCAAGACTGCTGCGTGGTCTTTTTTGTTGTAATATCACTCGGACTGGTTTCCCCTCAAAAGGCAGTGAAGTTTTCTTTTTTGACAGTTATGACATAATGTTGTTCCGCACCGTAGAAGCTGGAGCCTCATTGTCTTATTATTTTGCTTAATTTCAATAGAACAAATTTTACTTAGAAAAAAAAAATGATAAAAATATTTAAATTTTATAAAAATTAATATTCAAAATAATATTATTTAAATTGATAAATTTTACGAACTTTAAAAATATTTAAATTAAATTGATAAACTAATTATTTACAACACTCACCTATTAATATAAAAATAATTAAAATTAAATTTCTAACTAATTATTAAAACAAACAAAAAACAACTCGGCTATTAATAACAATTAAATTTATTATTAATATTTAAAATTTTACTTAACTTTTCCGTAAATCAATACTAATGTTCTTTAAATTTTGAATAACTCTGTAGATATCGATATCGAGTATGATAAATATTTGCTTACATAAAATTAGTGTGCATTAACCATTTCGTTGTGCTTTTGTCGGTTTGAGGGGACGCTATAGCCGGTTAGGTGGAATTGAATCCCATGCCTCGAACTCCCCGCGAGACAATGACAGGATGTCAAGCATGCAAAAATTTTCCGACGATAAGCCATTCCGATCCAAGTCGTCAACGTCCGTCTCCCGTACGTTCCGTAAACGGAGACGGAGAGGTGGGCCCATACAGCCACGCAAGTAAGTTGTGCGATATGCATTCGGGATAAAAGTTGTTATATATATACATAATTTTTTACCTAGATAGTGATTTGTTGAGCGGGAGAGTTTATTTTACAACTCAATATGAGGGGATTTGTATGTTTGTCTATCAATCTATGCCATTTTAAAATAAAAATAAAATAAAAAATTATGTTCTAAATAGAAAAATAATGTTGGCTATAATTAAAATAAATGAATATGTTGTAAAGTAATTAGAAGTGAAAAAATCTAATACTTTTCAAAAATATTTCAACAAGAGATTTAAATAAACTATTTGAAATTCTATATTAACTAATTTATGTCATATCAACTTCATATATATCTATATATAGTAAAAAATTAAGTTTTTATGGTTAAAATTTTTATTTGGTCCTATATATATTCTATTTAGCATTTAAAAAAATAATTTAAACAATGAAAAGTAACACATTGTATTTTATACTCTAAAAACATTTTTACCCCTCTCGACTCACGTTAGCTTATACTTACCATAAATCTTCAATTTTCCCAGTTATTGTTTTTCCATATTTCCATCCATCTCCACATACACATACGGTGTCCGCTATATATTAAATAAATTGCAATGCACTATAATAAATTATAAGAGTAGGAAATGTAGTTGATATCATAGACTGTTGGAGCTGGCAGTGCAATGCCATCAACTATTTTGTCAATAGCTTGATTGTTTCCCATTTAAATGATGAATTATAATAAAATTTCTTACCCATTGAACGAGTTAAGTAGTTTTTCTTCACCACGTTTGCACTTATGGGTGGTCTGTCCCATATGATTTCTAACCACAAAGTTAGAAACTTCGAATTGGAATTTAAAGTGGGATTTTATTTAATAAGGGAAACATTTGACTTTCTAAAATGTTACGAATTAAAAAGAAATTTAAAGTGGGATTTTATTTAATATGGGAAACATTTGACTTTCTAAAATGTTACGAATTAAAAAGAATTAAGATAGAAAACACAAATCATGAGTTCTCCAACATTGACCTCTATGTTTAAGATGTATAGACACCTCTCGTTTAAAATATTTAGAAATAATAAGGAACATGATGTTTCAAATTTATTAATATTACAGAATTTATTAATATTACATAATGGGATACGTGAAAAATAATTTATTAATATTAATAAAAAAATCTAAAACTAAAGTTTAATGTAAAGAATAAAATTATGAATATTAAAAATAGACTTCACGTGATCTCTATATACCAAAACATCAATTTTAAGCATTAAACATATATGATAGACACTAAAATTTACTTCCTTGTTTACATTAATTTTCTATAGGCTTCTACTTACATGAGGTTTCTAATTCAATTTATTTATGCAAGCTACTACTTGTGAGGAATCTCTTACTCTCTTAAACAAACACCAACCTGCTCCTTTTC
Organism: Pinus taeda; assembly: GCA_000404065.3. Lineage (NCBI taxonomy): Eukaryota > Viridiplantae > Streptophyta > Pinopsida > Pinales > Pinaceae > Pinus > Pinus taeda. The sequence continues at coordinate 7,291 of APFE030056022.1, read as the reverse complement.
AGGATATTACCTAAAAGGAGACAACAATCACCTAGTACACAAAAAATTTAACATGCCAACTTACCTAATCTTTAACTCTGCATACCTCGAGCTCTTTGTCTTTGCCTCCACGTCATCAATTTTGCTTCCCATCAACTCCTCTTCTTCTTTCTCTTTGTGCCAGATAACCCACAACAACTCTTTCATCTCTCTCACATTCTCTAACTTTTCAACCTTCCAAAACCACATATTTTTATAAGCATAGCTTGCGGACTCTTAGTATTCCATGTAGGAATCTGAAGTGAAAAGCTTGCATCCTTTTATTCCACCTATTCGTTTCACACTTTTTCATATTTTGAATATCAAAGCAAAATTAATACTCCGCCAAATATTATTTCAAAGAGTAATATCATCCAATTATAATGATTACATATACCAACACAATGCCAATACCATGTAATTTTATGGGGATAACACGATATTCTTTATACATGCTACAAAAGATGGACACTATTTACCCACTGCAAATCTAGGCTATGGATGCTCATAATCCACCATCAATCTGGGTTGTGGACACTAGTAGATAGACTCTAATCTGCGTTTGTCCCCCAAATTAGGGAAAAACAAAAAAAAATCATCAAGTCTTGCATCGTTTTGTATCAAAATATTTTTGTGCACCTCTACAACACCTCACTTTTGTAACAACTCAACCAAAAATTCAAATCACCAAGCATTTTCAAGGCCATACCTCTATTCTTCATCTAGGGAAAAAGATCATTCATTGGAAACTCAAACTAAACTGATCATTGTGGCTAATCAGAAGCAACTAGGCTGACATAGGAAACCTTCCACACCACAACATATGCAAGCATTCACATCACAACATCTACCAACAATAGTGGCCATACCTTTGACAAGCAATACATACTCATTTGTCATCAATGACAACGCAACCACCCTTTGCCATCAATGACAACTTTGCCAACAATGAAAGCATTTGAGTAAGACGAGTTATCTTGTATGGCATCTAAACTTATTTTGAGCTTTGTTTTCCAATTTAGTGCAGAAATTTCAGCGTTAAGACCTGGAAAATAAAATTCATATTCAAATATATGTTTTTGCCTACATATAGGTTTGCAACTTATAAGAGGGTATTGAATGAAGCAATATTAATGGGCGAAATATTTACCATAAAAGTGGTCCCTTAGGATCCTTCAGACATGTGATAGTAGTTCAACACCCACTCCCTTGATTCATTACAGTATCCTAGTAAAGACACCAAGTTCTTATGACAGATTATGGAAAGAAGTTCTATATGCTAGTCAACTGAAATGGCTTGCAAATGAAATTTGGTGGATATATATGTGTGTGTGCGTGGTTACAAAGGAGTGCAGCCAAAAACAACACAAATGTTGATATTAAATATCTTAGGATTACCTCATTTTAGAACACATATATTCCTTGTCTAGAGAATATTGAGAGCACTTTCACTGCTAACTCTTTCCCCTTAGGTAATTTACCAAATAAACTAATCGAAAGCCCCCTTTTCCAATCGTTAGACTAATTTTCTATGTCGTTGCCATAATCTCTTCTATAGTAAAGGCCCTATGCTTTGTTGTATTGGTCACTTAAAAATTAGATAGTCTGCAATCAAAACATCTTGTATAAAAGCACAATTTTATGTCATTTTGAAAATAGGATGCCTAAGAATTTCATCTTCATATGATAGATTGGAATTCTAAAAGTTAGTCTTAACATGATATTTAAATTAGTATGTATATAAAATCTAATTAGAAAAATTTAGAAAGTGGTCATAAAAGCGTAAAAAATATTTTGAACTTATTTAGAGAACTATTAAATATTTTTTAAACAATTGATTAGTATTAGATATTAACTTATTTAGAAAACCATTAAATATTCTTTAAACAATTGATTAATATTAGAGATATTAATTTAAGTCTTTTACGTAATTTAAAATGGTAAAATAAATAAAATTATGAAAACCACATACTTCTAATAATTAAAATTTCTTATAACTAGTAACATTTCAATTTTCAAATGTGTAGAATCAAGATAGATATCTTGAAATTAGCAAAAATATGACTTCCAATATTCTCCGAGTTCTAAGTTATTCAATATTTATCTTCTTACATTAATATATAAATTTATCAAACTAATATATTAATTCTAGTTTACCAACTTAACAAGCGCCGTAGGCAGCGGTAGTCCCTGCCTGGTCTGAATCCTTATATCTAGTTTCAAATGGTATTTCACCATATACAAACAGTGAAGTCCAACAGCAGTGAACCAACAATAATTTTGGTGGTTGTAGATCTGCCATTGGTTATGCTGCAGTGGTTAGGAAAAGTGCATCTGATTCTGGTCAGTGGAAATATGAAAAAGTGGTATTTTCTTCCATTTTACTGGTATTTACTATCTATTATGATCATGTTCTGTAGCAAGGAATGCTTATATTGTGGTTTGAAGGAAAGCTACTGTAGATAATTCCTAGATTTTTATATGTGAGTAACTCTATTCCTTTGCAAATACTAATCACATCAATTAATACAATATTGAAAACCACTATTCACTGACTGTTTCTATATTTAGTTTTATGGTTTCTTCATCTTGTTCTTCATCGAGTCTAAAGGATTAGACAGATAAAACAAGTGGATTTCATGTTGTTTAAGATTATGTAAGCCTTATCATTACCGTCATGTGTTTATTATCTTTATGCTTAGCTTTATTTTCTACTTGATCTTCTATTGTTTATTATCTTTATGCTTAGCTTTATTTTCTACTTGATCTTCTATCACTCTCAATACCAGGTCAAATCTCACATCCCAACCATTCCCCGGATCACCCATGTTTTGTTATCCTGTAAGACCACATCAGACCATTAGTATTAAAAGTATATCAGCTAAACTGAGAATCTTATGGGGTATACGACTGATGTTGGACCTGTTACTGCTGCCTGAGTGTGGAGGATCAGAGACTAAGTGCCTCCCTTATAAACAAGGCTAAGCACTGCCATCTTCTCTAGATGTGGCATCCTTCGTCTTTTCAACCTTAGCATGCAGAGGCCCCTCTAATAGATACTTATTTTAGATTTTTTTCCCGATAACTTGGGTAGAGTGCAAGTAAAGTTGGCATTGAAACTTGCTATGGAGTACAGGGATTGACTGCATCGACACCTAGATCGAGTACTCGCAAAGGGCGATCGAGTACTAGTAAAGAGCCCTAGGTAGATCGACTATGATTCATGGCATTGACTACGAGCAGTATATTGAGTACCGACATTGAGTACATCGAGTCGTACAGAATAAGTAGATCCACTTAGCTAATGTGGCACCAAATGTCAAATGAAAGTGCACATGCTTCAAGAGAAAACATGTGATCTTGGAAAACATTTTATCAATTGCATGCCTCATACCTATTTGTTGTAACAACTACTACCCCATTTTTGTATAAGGTTGCTTGACCCAGGTTACTCAGAGAATCTTTCATGATACCTGGTGTACAGAGGAAACAACTACCTCACCTGGCCCAGAGTGTAACACTGAAACATGGCCCAGACTGTAACACTGAAACATGAGCAAGGTTCAAGATGGAATAGTCGCATCTGGACAAACAACGAAGTTTTTTATTTTAAAGAATTAGCCATTATTAAATTAAATGAATGAATTCATAATCAAATCGCATTTGGACAAACAAAGAAGATTTTTATTCTAAAGAATTAACCATTATTAAATTAAATGAATGAATTCATAATCAACTCACCAAGGCTCATTCAAAATTGGAAAATAATATTAATAAAAAATAAAGTAAAAAATATAATAAATGGAAAACCATGTGGGGTAGTGCACGCAACTCCAGCTATCTGGATTATGGATACAAATGAACTGATACACCATAGATCGACTCCTCACGCGTTCAACATCAACGGGAAAATATGTACTCTCATGCCTAAGATGGATAGCTAAGTTCGTTCGTTCCAATTGATTCAGCTATCTACTTCCTTTAGTTTACCATGGCAACGTTTCTGACTATGAATAAGCTTTTTAAAGTTTGTTTCTCTCAGATCTTCGTTCTGCGGCTGAAAGGGTTAACTTCATGTAATTTAGTTCCCGTCTTTGGTTTCCATTTGTTTCTAATGATCCCTACACGAAAATTTTAAGGGATACACAAAAACCAAAGCCTCTTTTTATTAGTTATTTTTTATTTGTGTATTGTGTTTCTTTCTCTATTTCACCGTGGACTGACTTATTCGTAGGTATTTTGTGTTATGAGACAATAACTTTGATATTCAGCAAGCATGGCTCCCA